>OY728151.1:2008253465-2008525729 GCA_963277665.1 Viscum album | reverse complement strand
GTATTTTTTGGGATTTTTTTCTATTTTTATGCGTTTTCAGGTTTTTAGGTAATTTTAGGATTTTTAGGGGTTTTAGGTTTTTTTATTTCTTTTATTTTTAGGGTCTTTTTCAGTTTCATTGAATTTTTAATTTATTTAGATTTTTTAATTATTTTATGGGTTTGAATGGTTTTTAGAGTTTTCTATAGTTTTTATTACTTAGGGTTTTTAATTATTTTTAAATGTTTTATGAGTGTAATGGTTTTTTTGTTCTTTTTCAATTTTTAAGATTTTTTTATTTTTTTAGGGTTTTGGGTATTTGTGTTGTTATGTTTTTTTGGATTTTAAGGATTTTTTTATATATGGGTTTTATGATTTTTAAATATCATTAGGGTTTTTAGGGTTTGTTAAGGTTTTTAGTGTTTTTTGGGTTTTTGGGGCTTTTGGGTACTTTAGGGATTTTAATTGTTCTTAGTTTTGTTAGGTTTACTTAGGCATTTTCAAAGTTTGTTGATTTATTTACATTTTAGAATTATTTTTATTTTTTTTAGGATTTAAATAGATTTTACTAGTTTTTGGGATTTTGATGGTTTTAGGATTTTTTAACGTTTTTAGTGTTTTTATGGTTTTTGGGGTTTTTTTTTGAGTTTTTGGTGGTTTTATGTTTTTTTAAATTTTTTATCATTTTTGTGTTTTTAAGGGTTATTAGATTTATTATTGTTTTTCTAGGTTTTAAATAGTTTTACTATTTTTATTGTTTTTATGGATTAATATTAATTTGATTTTTTAGGGTTTTTAGGTTTCTTTGAGGGTTTTTTGGGGTTTTTATCATTTTTTAGGTTTCTGGAAATTTAATTATTTTTATGTTTTTATTGTTTTCTTGGGGTTTTCAAGGTCTTTCAAGTTATTTTGGTTTTTAGAGATTTTGTGGAATTTCTTAGGATTTTGAGGGGTTTTTTGGGTTTTTAGGGATTCAAAGGGATTTATCTATTTTTTAGGGATTATAGTTTGTTTGGGTTTTTAGGTTTTTTTATTTTTTTATTGTTTTAAGGTTTTCAAACTTTTTAGGGCCGTATGGGTTTTTTTTTAGTTTTTGTGGTATTTAAATGTTTTATGGTGTTTTAAGGGTTTTTTGGTTTTCTGTTGTTTTTAATGTTTGTTTGGGTTTTTTATGTTTATCTAGGTTTTTTTTGTATTTTTAGGGACTTTTAGGATTTTTATAGTTCTTATGGATTTTAAGAATTTTTAGGGTTTTATGGTTTTCATTTTTTTTGGTTTTAGGGTTTTCTTGAGTTATTTATAGTTTTATGGTTTTTTTATGGTTTTAATGTTTTGTAATATTAAATGTTCTTTAGGGTTTTTAGTGGTTTTTTGGGTTTTAATGTGTTTTTAGTTTTTTAATGGTTTTGGGGGTTTTAAAGGTGTTTAGAGTAATAGGGGTTTGTTATTATTTTTAGCATTTTGAGGTTTTTTAAGAGCTTTTAGGTTTTTATGTGTTCTTAGGGGTTTTTCGGGTTATAGGATTTTAAACATATTTTGGGATTTTAGGGTTTCTTTTGGATTTTTAATGTTTTTTGGGTTTTTAGGGTTTTTTTGGTTTTTTGGGATTTTAATGTTTTTTTTGAGTTTTTATGGATTTTAATGTTTTTTGTAGTCTTGTATCATTTTTGGGGGTTTAAATGGTTTTTAGTTTTTTATTATTTTTGAAGGATTTTTCTTGGGGTTTTATTGGGTTTTGGGGGTTTTTTAATTTTTTGGGATTTTTAGGGGTTTTAGGGTTTCAAGGATTTTTTAAAATTTTAATATTTTTTTTATCAATATGAAGTGTTTTTAGTTTTTAAAAAATTTCATAGTTGTTTTCAAGGTTTTTAGGGTTTTTATTATTTTATTTATATTTATGGCTTTCTAGTATTTTTATGTTTGTTTTTTGTTTTTTAGGGATTTTGTGGTCGTGTGGGTTATTTTAATGTTTTTGGGGGTTTTATGAGTTTTTTTAAGTTTTCATGGGTTTTTCAAGTTATATAAAATATTTAGGGGTTTAAATGGACTTTATAGTTTTTATTGGTTTCTAGGGTTTTAATGGTATTTAGTATTTTTATGGATTTTATAAACTTTTAGGTTTTTTAAATTTTTTTAGTGTTTTTAGTTTTTTTAGGTTTTTATATGTTTTAAGGTCTCTAACATTTTCTTAGGGATTTTAAGGCTTTCAAGGTTTTTATATTTTTAGGCATTTTAGGTATTTCTTAGTATTTTTATATATTTTAGATTTTTTTGGATTTTGGGAGTTTTTTTGGGTTTTAGGTTATTTGTGTTATTTATGGGTTTTTTGGGTTTTTATGTGTTTTTATGTTTTTAAGAGTTTTTTTACAACATTACGGGGTTTAAGTGTTTTAAGAGTGTTTAGTGATTTTTTTTGTGTTTATGGGTTATTTTAATGTTTTGTGGGTTTTTGGGTTTTTTCATTTTTTGGGTTTCTTGGGTTTTTAGTATTTTTATGTGTTTTGGGTTTTTTTATCTTTTTATGTTTTTATGGTTTACTTATGTTTTTCAAGGTTTTATGGTTTTTTATTTTTTTAGGTATTTTTATGTATTTATTTGGATTTTTATGGTTTTTATGAATATTGAGGGTTTGGGGTGGGTTTTTAGGATTTTAGGATTTTTATTGTTTTTATGGTTTTAAGGGTTCTTATAGTTATTAAACATTTTATGGGTTTGAAGGGTTTTATTATTTTTAGTTGGTATTTATTGTTTTCTGGGATTTATGGGTTTTGTGGTTTTTTTGGCTTTTTGGGTTATAGGGGTTTTCTGTTTTTAGGGATTAAGTCTTTTCATAGTGGTTTTCATCATTTTGGGGGAATTTTATGTTTTTTGAGATGTTTAGGGATTTTAGTATTTTTATGATTTTTTTGGTATTAGGGATTTTTTAGCTTCTTTAGGGGTTTTTTGTTTTGTTTTCTTTTTGTATTTTTATGGGTTTTTAGTTTTTAGGGTTTTAAAGGATATATATATTTTTTAAAATTTTTAGGGGTCTAAAGGTTTTTTAGAGTTTTTATTGTTTTTAGGGTTTTAGTCATTCTTATTGTTTTCGAGGTTTTAGGGTTTTGTGGTTTTATGATCTTTAAGGGTTTAAGGATTTTTTTTTTGATTTTTCAAGAATTTTTTGTGTTGTATATATTTTATTGGGATTTATTGATTTCTTAGTGGTTTTATTTGGTTTTTAGGTATTTTATTTTTTATGGATTTTTTGGGATTATTTTAGTTTTTTTGGTGTTTAGGGTATGTATGGGGTTTTAGATGTTTTTTTGGGGGTTTTGGGGTTTTTTGGTTTTTTGTGGCCATTGGGGTCTTTTTTCTATTTTTAGGGTTTTAAATATATTTTTATTTTCTTTTAAAATTTTTAGTAGTATAATGGGATTATAAAATTTTTTGGTTTTTAGGGTTTCTGATGACATAAGGTTCTTTTTTAGGTTTTATGGGTTTTTTATGAATTTTATGGATTTTAGCGTTTTTATGGTTTTTTGGTTTTTAGCATTTTTGAGTTTTTATGGTTTTTAAGTGTTCTTATGTTTTTAAGGTTCTATTAGGAATTGTTGAAATTTTTACGGTTTTTTATGTTTTTAGGGATTTTATGAATTTTTTGGATTTTTATGATTTTTATAGAATTTTGGGATTTTAATTGTTTTTGGGTTTTGTGGTTTTTTTTTGGTTTTTATGGTTTATTGAGTTTTTTGGTTTTTAATGTTTTTTTATCTTTTTTCAGGTTTAAGGGTTTTTGCAGTTTTATTATATTTTTAGGGTTTTTAAGGTTTTTAGTGGTTTTTAGTTTTTAGGCATTTTAGAGGTTTTTATTGTTTTTATCGTTTTTAAGGTGTTTACGAGTTTTAATCATTTTTAGTTTTTTGAGGTTTTTTTGGGGTTTTCATGGTTTTTAGGGTTTTCTGTTTTTATGGTTTTAGTTTTTTTTATGATTTTTATACTTTTTAGTGTTTTTAGGGATTTTGAGGGGTTGAAGGGGTTTTTAGAGTTTTAGGGTTTTCATGGTTTACATTGTTTTTTGGGCTTGCAATGAATTTTTATGGTTTTATAGGTTTTTTTGAGTTTTTAATTTGTTTATGGTTTTTGGGTTTTTTGGGTTTTTAGGGGTTTTGTGGGTTTTAAGGTTTTTATATATTTTTTAAGATTTTGGTGGTTTTATGTGTCTTTTGGTTTTTTATGTTTTCTTATGGGTTATTACGGTTTTTAGGGTTTTAATATATTTTAGGTATTTTTAGGGATTCTTAAGGTTTTCTATTGTTTTTATGGAATTTTAGGGGATTTGAGAGGTTAGTTTTTTAGGTTTTTGTGGGTTTTTGGAGTTTTTTTTATCACTTTTTGTGGTTTGAAGGATTTTAGTGTTTTTAGCATTTTTTTTGGGATTTTATAGGGTTTAACGGTTTTTAGGGTTTTCAACGTTTTATGGTTTTGATGGGTTTTACATGTTTTTATTTTTTAAGGTTTTCTTAGAGTTTTTCAAGGGTTTTATTGTTTTTTATTTTGTTAAGGATGTTAGCACAATTTTTAATATTTTAATAGTTTTTAGGGTATTTATGGATTTTGAGGGTTTTAGGTTTTTAAAGGTTCTTATGGGTTTTTTGGATATTTGGTTTTTTTCCATTTGTAGTATTTTTTCATTTTTAGAGTATTTAGTTTTTTAGGGGTTTAAAAGTTTTTTTAAATTTTAAGGTTTTTTGGGATTTTATGGGTTTTTAGGTTTTTTTATGTTTTTAGGGGATTTTATATTTTTTTTGTTTTTAGTGTTTTTTGGGAATTTATGGTTTTTAGTGGTTTTATAGCTTTTAGTGTTTTGAAGTGTTTTTAGGGTGTTAAGTTTTTCTTATGGGTTTTCTTGGTTTTTATGGTTGTTTAATGTTTTGGGTGTTTTTATGTATTTTTTGAATTATTATGGTCTTTAGGGTTATTAGGTATTTTTTGGGTTTTGGTAGTTTTATAATTTTTTGGGGTTTTAGGAGTTTTTAACGGTTTAAAGATTTTTAGAATCTTTTAACGTTTATGGAGGTTTAAATTTTTTTTAGTGTTTTTTATTATTTTTTTGGATTTTATTGGTTTTAGGGGGTATAAAGTTTTAGGGGTATTATGACTTTTAGGGTTCATAGAAGTTTCTAGGGTTTTCAAGGGTTTTTTTTGTGTTTTTAGGTTTTTTAAATGTTTTACGTGTTCTTATGTTTATTGGATTTCATATGGTTTTAGGGTTCTTTTTTTAGGTATTTTTAGGGGTTTTATGATTTTTATGGTTTTTACCGATTTTGAATGTTTGTATAGTTTTTTATAATTTTAGAGGTTTTTAGGTATTTAGAATTGTTTCGAGTTTTTTAGGGGATTAATGGTTTATAAACATATTTGTATCCTTTTACGGGCTTTATGGTTTTCTATATTTTTTTTTCTTATTTTTAGGGTCTTTTTACATTGTTAGGGGTTTTTAGGTTTTTAGGGGTTCTTATCAATTTTTTGGTTTGTTAGGGTTTTTATCATTTTTAGGCTTTTTAGGGGGTTTATATTATTTAGGTTTCTGTGGTTTTCTTAAGGTTTTTTAGGGTTTTTAATTTTTTTTTGTATTTTTTGGGTTTTTTGAGTTTTATAGCATTTTAATTGTTTTTTTGAGTTTTTTAACATTTTTATGCAGTTAAAGGGTTTTATAATATTTAGTATGATTTTAGGGGTTTGATGGGTTTTTGCAATTTTATGGTTCTTAGGTGTTTTAATTATTTTTTAACGTTTTTGGGTTTTAGGGTCCTAATTTTTTTGGGTTTTTATCATTTTTTTATTTTTTGGTGTTTTTTAGGGTTTTTTATATTTTTATGGATTTTTATGGTTGCTAATGATTTTTATGAATTTTAGTTATCTTGTGGGTTTTATGTTTTCTATGGTTTTTATAGTATTCTGGTTATTTTGGAGTACTTTGTTTTTTAGGGGTTTTAAGGTATTTTAGAGTTTATTAATGTTTTCAAGGTTTTAAATGTTTTTTAGGGTTATCATTTTTTAGGGGTGTTATTGGGTTTATATATTTTTATTGTTTTATGTGTTATAAATTTTTTTATAGGATTTAGGGGTTTTAAGGGTATTTTAGTGTTTTTTAGGTTTTTTAGAGGTTTTAATTATTTGTAGGTTTTTAAGGATTACATAGGGGGTTCATGTTTTTTGTTTTGTTTTTTATGTTTTAGGGATTCTAGTGATTTTTACGATTTTTATAATTTTTAGTTTTTTATGGATTTAGAGGGTATTTCTGTTTTCAAAATTTTTAGAGGTCTTTTCAAGTTTTTAGGGATTTTAATTCATTTTAAAGATTATTATTATTTTACTAGTTTAGAGGGATTTTGCAGGTTTTAGTGGATTTTATGGTTTCATGGGTTTTTAGGGTTTTCAATTGTTTTTAGGGGATTCAATGGCATTTAGGGGTTTATGTTTTTTATGGTTATTTACGCTTTTTTAGGGTTTTAAGATTTTAGGGTTTTAAATGTTTATATTTTTTTATGGTTTTCTTAGGGATTCTCTGTGTTTTTTATTATTGTTTTTTATGTATTTATAGGGATTATTTGGATTTTTATGGTTTTTATGGATTTTATATTTTTTAAGTTTTAGGTATTTTTTGAGTTTTTTGGGTTTTTTTTATGGTTTTCTTGGTTTTTTGGTATTTTGGTTTTTTTCTTATATTTTTAGGGTTTTTAATACTTTTAAACATTTTAAAACATTCTTAGGCATTTATAGATTTTTATAGCCTTAGGGTTTTTTAGGGATTGTATGGGTTTTAGGGGTTTCTATGTTTTTAGTGATTTTTATGGTTTTAGGGGGTTTAAAGGATATTTTGGACTTATTAGGGATTTTATGGTTTTAGCATTTGTAGGGTTTTTAGTATATTAAGTATTTTTAGGTTTTTAATGTTTACATATGGCTTTTCAACGATTTTAGTGTTTTTAGGATTTTAGGGATTTTTTGGAATTTTTTTTATTTTTTTATTGTTTATTTAGGATTTTTAGGGATTTTAGGGAATTTTTATGGCTTTTAGGATTTTTAGGGTTTTTAGAATTTTTATAATTTTTATAGTTTTAGTGTTTTTTGGGTTTATAGTGTGTCTAAGGTTTTTAGGGGTTTTTAGTTTTTATGGTGTTTTGAGGAATTTATTTGAGTTTTTTTAGGGTTTCCTAGGGTTTTTAGAGTTTTTAGTGTATTTAGGGGTTTAATGGGTTTTTAAAACTTTTACTAGTTTTTAGGTTTTTTAGGGGTTTAGTATTTTTAATGGTTTTAGGGGGTTTATGGGTTTAGGGGTTTTCGGTGTTTGGGGGTCGGTTTTTCATCATTTTTTTGTTTTTTTAGAGTTTATAAGTGATTTTTGGTTTTTAATGTTTTCTTAATCCATTTGAATATTTTTAGGGGTTTTTTATGTTTTTAAGGATTTTTATCCCTTTTTAGTATTTTTATCATTTTGTAGGACTTTGAGGGGTTTAAGGGTTTTTTGAGTTTTTTTATGATTTTTAGGGTTTCTTTGAGATTTTTAGTGTTTTGTGGTTTGTTATGGTTTTTAAAAAAATTTGGTGTTTTAGGAATTTTTTTATTTTTATAGTTTCTTTATTTTTATGGGGTTTAGAGGTTTTTAATGTATTTTGGTGTTTTTTGGTTTTTAGGGTGTTTAGGAGTTGTAGCATTTTTATAGGTTTTATGCATTTTTTGTTTTTTATGGTTTTAGGGGTTTTTAGTAATTTTAGGGGTCTTTGAATTTTTTGGGATATGTAGGTATTTTTTGGATTTTTATGTGTTTTTAATGTTTTTAGGGATTTTGGGGGGTTTTAGGGTTTTTTGGGGTTTTTAAGGTTTTTATTATTTTTATGGTTTGTAGGGTTTTTTTGGATTTTTTTAGTTTTCAGGGTTTTATGGGTTTTTAGAGTTTTTTAAATTTTTTAGGGGTTTTAATATTCTTTATAGTATTTATTTTATTTATGGTTTAATTATTTTATTGGTTTTTTAAGGTTTTTATTGTTTTTTTGGGTTTTTAGGGGTTTTAATGTTTTTTGAGTTTTTTGGCATTTTATCAAACTTTTATTTTTTAGGTAATTGAACTATTTTTGGTTTTGGAGGTTTTCTTTATAATTTTCATTATTTTAGGGTCTTTTATTATTTTAGGGATGTGAGTATTTTTTGGTTTTTGTGGTTTATTTTGTTTTTTAGGGATATTGATGGGTTTTTTTGTTTTTATTGTTTTTTAGGTTTTATTGTGTTTGGATTTTTTGGGTTTTAAAGGGGGTTTTTGAGTTTTTTTTCATTATATTGGATTAAAGGGTATTTAGAGTATTTTTTGGGGTTTTATAGGGTATTTATGGGTTTTAGGTTTTTTGTGGTTTTGAGGATTTTTATGGTTTTTAGGTGGCTTTAGGGATTTTAGTGTCTTTTTAGCAGTTTTAGGGATTTTATCATATTTGGGTTTTTAGGGGTCTTACATTTTTATATATTTTAAGGGTTTTTTTATGGTTTTTCTAGATGTTTAGTTATTTTTTATGTTTATGATTTTGAAGGGATATTTTAGGATTTTAATGGGTTTTTGGGTTTTTAGGCTTTTTGAAGGGTTTTAGGGGTTTTATGATTTTTTTGGGTTTTAGGGAATTTTTTGAGTTCTTTAGGTGTTTTAGGTCATTAGAGTATTTAAAGAATTTAGTGATTTAAAGGGTTTTTAGAATTTTTAGTGGTTTTTAAGCGATTTAATAGTTTTTTGGGTTTTAAGGTATTTACGGGTTTTATGAATTTTTTATTATTTGGTTATTTATTGCATTTTTAGCATTTTCTATGTTTTCTAATGGTTTTGAGTGTTTTATGTTTTTAGGGTTTTATTATGGTTTTTAGGTTTATTATGGTTTTTAATTTTTTTGGTGTTTTTATTTATTTTTTAATATTTTTATGGTTTAATTTTTTTTAAGATATTTAGTGTTTTCTATTGGTTTTTGGGTTTTCATGGGGTTTTAGTGTTTTTAAGGGTTTTATAATTTTTATCTGTTTTTAGGGGGTTTATGGTTTTTGGGGGGTTTAGAGTTTTTTCTAGTTATTTAGGGTTTATAGGGGATTTAAATGTCTTTAGGATTTCAAGGTTTTCATGTCTTTTTTCAATGGGGTTTTACGTTTTTACATATTTTTTGGTATTTTTTGGATTTTATGGATTTTAGTGGCTTATGGTTTTTTATGTTTTTAAGGTTTTTTTAGTTTCTAGGGTTTTATGGGTTTTTACATTTTTTTAACGTCTTTTTTGGTTTAAGGGGTTTTTTATAGTTTTAATGGGTTTTAGGGGTTTTGAGTTAATTATGATTTTAAATAGTTTTTTATTATTTTTAATGGTTTTTAGGGTTTTCATGGTTTTTTTTGATATTTTACGAGTATTAGAGATTTTTATCATTTTTTATGGTTTTTTTGTTCTATGTATTTTTATATTCTTAAGGTTTTAATAGTGGTTTTCATATTTTTTAGGATATTTTACATTTTTATTGATTTTAACGGAATTTTTTGGATTTTTATGGGTTTTGTGTTTTTTATGGATTTTGAGGGGGTTTAGGATAATTAGTGGATTTCATGGTTTTTAGCGTTTTATAAGCTTTTAGGGGTTTTGGGTATTTTTATGGGTTTTAGGTTTTTATTTTATTTTTTCTGGGTTTTGGGATGTTTTGGGGATTTTTACTGCTTTTTTGGCATTTTCATTGTTTTTTGGGGTTTTAGGGATTTTGGGTGTTTTTCTTTTTTTACGGGTTTTAGCTTTTTTTAATTTTATATATTTTTTAGTTTTTTACCGGTTTTATTGATTTTAGAGTTTTTAATGTTTTAGGGGTGTAAAGGGTTTTTGGAGATTTCAGTGGGTTTTAAGGGTTGTGTGAGTTTATAGGTTTTTTATGGTTTTTTTGGAGTTCTTATGATCTTTAGGATTGTAGAGTCTAGGGTTTTTATTCTTTTTAGGGTTTCTAGGGGATTTAATTGTTTTTAGGTTTTATGGTTTTCTTATGGTTTTTCAATTTATTTAGTGGTTTTATGTTTCTAATATTTCAGTGATTTTTTTGTATTTTTATGTGTTTTTATGTTTTTAAGTATTTTGAGGGTTTTAATGGTTTTTAGGTTTTTAGGGCATTTTTGTTTTTTTTTTGATTTTTTCATGTTTGTATAATTTTTAGAGTTTTTTATTGCTTATAATGGTTTAAAGGTTTTTTTAGTGGGATTTTTGGGTTTTTTTTGGGTTTTAGCGGTTTTAAGGCTTTTAGGGGGTTAATGACCTTTTTGGGATTTCTTGGGTAATTTTTTGTGTTTTAAATTTTTTTCATTTCTTATGGTTTTATTTGTGTTTAGTGTTTTTAGGGTTTTCTTAGGGATGTTCAGGGATTTTTATGTTTTTATGTATTTTCTTGGGGATTTTTTAAGATTTTATGAATTTTTGGGGTTTTAAGTATATTGAAGGTTTTAATGTTTTTATAGTTGCTTTGTTTTTATGGTTTTTAGAGGTTTTAGAGTTTTTTAGAGTTTTTTGGGTTTTCAATATTTTTTAGATTTTTTATTGTTTATTAGGTTTAAAAGGGATTTTATAGTTTTTATTGCGTTTTAATGTTTTTTGTTTTTTTGAGGTTTTTAGGGGTTTATGGATTTTAGGATTTTGGTTAATATTTTTATGTTTTTATGGGTTTTTAGGGGATTTCGGTATTTACTATTAAATTATGGTGTTTTATAGTTTTTTATATTTTTAGGAATTTTAGGGATTTTTATTATATTTGTGGGTTTTTGGGTTTTTGCAGATTTTGATGGTTTTTGGGATTTTATGGGATTCACGGTTCATATGATTTTTGTAGGTTTTTGGTTTTTTTAATTTTTTACAATTTTTATGGTTTTTGAGTTCTTTAACAATTTTTGGGTTTTAATGAGTATTTAGAGTTTTCATTTGTTTTTTTTTGTTTTTTATGTGTTTTAGGCTTTTTATGGTTTAACGGGTTTTTGGTTTTTAGTGTTTTTTTGTGTTTTTAATATTTTTTCTCTTTTTAGGGGTTTTTATTTTTTTGAGGTTTTTACGGTTTTCTTTGGGTTTTTTTCGGTTTTAGGGTATTTGAAATTTTTTAGAATTTTTTCGTATTTTTTTGATTTTATGCATTTAAGGGATTTTGGGAGATTTATGGTTTTATGTTTTTTTGGGCTTTTAGAGTTTTTTATATTTTTAGTAATTGAATGTTTTTTAGAGTTTTTAACATTTTTAGGTGACTAAATGGTTTTTATAGATTTTAGTGGGTTTTAGGGTTGTTATGGGTTCTTTGGGGTTTTAATGGGTTTTATGGGTTTTTATGTGTTTTAGAGTTTTTAGTGTTTTTAGTATTTTTGGGTTTTAAATGTTTTTAGGATTCTATAGTTTTCTTATGGTTTTCAGAGGTTTTAGGGGTTTTTATATTTTTATATTTTTTTAGGTATTTTTTTGTATTTTATGGTTTTTAGTTATATTAGGGATATTAATGGTTTTTAGAGTTTTTTTAGGGTTTATAGGTTTTTAGCAATCTTTAACATTATTATGCGTTTAAGGGGTTCTAAGAGATTTTAATGGTTTAAGTATTTTTATGGGTTTTTAGTGTTTTTATGGTTTTTTTGTTTATACAGTTTTTAGGGGGTTTTGGTTTTAGGGTCTTTTAGGGGTTTTTATGGTTTTCAACGTTTTTTGTGTTTTTATGGTTTTTAATTGTGTTTATGTCTTTAATGTTTTCTTAGTGTTTTTTTGGGTTTTATGAATTTTTACATTTATAGATATTTTTAATGATATTTTTATGATTTTATAGTTTTTATGGGATTGTGGGATTTTGAGTATTTTTTTAGTTTTATGGTTTTTAATATTTTTGGAGGTTTTATGGTTTTTAGTGGTTTTATGGTGTTTTGGTTTTTAATGGTTTTTATGGTTTTTTAGAGTTTTTAATGTTTTTAGTGGTTTGAAGGGGTTTTAGAGATCTTAGTGGGTTTTTACGATTTTTATTGGTTTTTAGGCTCTTAAGAGTTTTTATGATTTTTAGGGTTCTTAGGGTTTTTTATTTGTTCAGCCTTTTTATCATTTTATGGTTTTAGGGTTTTTAAGTGTTTTAGGTATTTAGGAATTTCTTAGGGGATTGTAGTGTTCTTACTGTTTCATAATTTTTTAGGAACAATTAGGTGTTTTTTTATGATTTTATGGTTTTTATGGATGTTTAGGACATTTAGGGGTTTTAGGGTTTTTATGGATTTTTTGGTTTTTATGGTTTTTTCAAGGTTTTAGTGTTTTTTGAGATTTTAAGGTTTTATGGTTTTTTAGATTTTTTAATGATCTTCTTTGTCTGATCATTTATATATATTTTAGTCATTTTTACAGTTTTTATGTATTTTTAAGGATTTTATTTGGTATTTTATTATTTTTAGGGTAATTAAAGTGTTTGGGGTTTTAATTATTTTTAGGTTTTTAGAATTTCTTACGGGTTTTCAGGGATTTTATGATTTTTATAATTTTTATTGATATGTTAGGATTTTTTTATTGTTTTTATTACTTTGAGTTTTTTTGTTGTTTTTTGGGTTTCTTTGGGAATCTATGGTTATGATGGATTTCTGGGTTTTTAGGGTTGTTTTGAGTTTTTTAGGGATGTAATTATTTTTTTAACAATTTTAATGTTTTTAGGGGGGTAAAGGGTATTTATATTGTTTAGATGGATTTAAAATATTTTATGGGTTTTAGTGGTTCTGAAGGATTTTAGGGGTTTTATAGTTTTTAATGTTTTTTGGGGTTTTATCATTTTTTAGATTTTTAGGCGTCTAAAGTGTTTTTAGGTTTTTAAGGTTTTCTTATTAGTTTTCTTGGTTTTAAAGGGTTTTTATGTTTTTAATAATTTTTATGAAATTTTTAGGTTTTTATTGTTTCTAATTTTTCTGGGGTTTTAGGGTTCTTGGGTTTTTATGGGTTTTTTGGTTTTTCGGGTTTTTTATTTTTAAGCTAGTTATGGGAATTCAGACTTTTTAATGTTTTTTAACAATTTTACAGAGTCTTAGAGTTTTTTATGGTTTTTAGTGGGTTTTATGGTTTCTAGGGTTTTAAGGTTTTATTCATTTTAAGGGTTTTAATTATTTTTATCTTTTTAGGGTTTTCTTATGGTTTTCCATGGTTTTGGGTTTTTTACATTTTTATTGATTTTCAGGATTTTTTTATTAATTTAATTATATTTAATGTTTTTAGGGATTTTTAGGGGGTTTAGTGTTTTAAAGGTTTTTAGGGGTTTTTAGGGTTTTTTGTTGTTTTGAGTTTTTTATGTTTTTAAAAGTTCAAAGGGTTTTTGTAGTCACTTGTGTGTTTTAATGTTTTTATTGGGTTTTAACGTTTTTTTCAGTTATTCGGGTTTTTTGGTATTTATGGGGGACTTAAAGTTTTTAGGTGTTTTAATTGTTTTTATGTTTTTATTGGTTTCTTAGAGGTTTTTAAAATTTAAGGGGTTTTTATGAATTTAAGTAATTTTATGGGTTTTTTGGGATTTCATAGAGTTCTAGGGGTTTCTTTAGGATTGGGGGGGGGATTTAGGATTTTTAGGGTATTATGTTATTTTTTAGTTTTTTAGCTATTTAGGGTTTTTTTCTTGAGATTTTAGTGGTTTTAATGTTTTTTTAGTTTTATAATGTTTTTAGGTTTTTGAAGAGTGTATAATACTTATAGTGGTGTTTACTATTTTTGGGGATTTTTCAGATTTTAGGGATTTTAGGGTTGTTTGTTTTTTAGGGGTTTTGGTTATTTTTAGGATTTTAGTGTTTTAACATTTTTGTGGTTTTTAAGTATTTTTAGGTGTTTTTTATTTTCTTAGGGTTTTTAGGGATCATAGTTTTTTTATCTATTAGGTGTTTTTTGGGAAATTTTAAGATATCATTATTGTTTTAGGGATTTATGGGATTTTTTGGGGTTGTAGGGTTCCTTATGGGGTTTAAGGTTTTTTGGGGTTTTAGGTTTTTTTGAGTTTTTTGGGTTTTAGAGTTTTTAAATTCTTTTTGGAGTTTAAAGGGGTATAGGGTTTTTTTTCATTAAGGTTTTCTATGGTACATTATGGGTTTTTGGGATTTTATGGGTTTTTAGTTTTACAAGTTTTTTTATTTTTATGGGTTTTTGGTGTTTTTAGGTGTTTAGGGTTTTTTTTTGTTTTTTGGGTTTTATGTGTTTTAAGATTTTTAAGTTTCTCTTAAGGTTTTTAGGGTTTTCATGGGTTTTAGGTTTTTATGTATTTTTTGAGTTTTTTTGGTATTTTTGTTGTTTTTATATTTTTTAGGGATTTTGTGGGTTTAGGGTTTTTAGTGTTTTTAAGGGTTTTATATATTTCTTTGGGGGTTTTAAGATTTTTTATGTTTTTATATATTTTAGTTTTTTTATAGTTTTTATACATATTAATGGGTTTAAATGGATTTTAATTTTTTAGTGGTCATTTCGATTTTTTATGGGTGTTTAGGGGTTTTTAATTCTTTTAGGGGTTTTAGGGTCTTTTTGGTTTTTTTGGTTTTTATGGTTTTTAGGGGTTTTATGATCTCTTCGGTTTTTAATGTCTTCTTAGTGATTTTTAGGGTCTTTAGAGTTTCTATTTTTTTATTTATTTTTAGGTATTTTGTACGATTTTGATGGTTTTTAGAGATTTTTATGGGTTTTGTTATTTTTAGAGTTTGTTAACATTTTTAGGGGTTTAAGGGGTTTTGTAGTTTTTACTGGTTTTATGGTTTTATGGGTTTTAGGGTTTTTTTTTTGGTTTTAATGGATTTTAAGGGTTTTAGGGTTTTTATGATTATTTAGGGTTTTTGGTTCTTTCGAAATTTTAGTGTTTTAGGATTTGAATGTTTTCCTAGGGGTTTTTACAGTTTTAGGGGGTTTACGTTCTTAGGTTTCTTAGGTATTTTTTAGTATTTTATAGTTTTAAGGTTTTTAGGTATTTTGAGGGTTTTTATGGTTTTCAAGGAATTTTGGTTTTTTGGGGTTTTAGGGGGTTTTTTCATCTCTTTAATTTTTTTGTGGTTTTTTACATTTTTTAGGGTTTAGATGATTTTTAGAGTTTTTAGTGATTTTTTTGGGTTTTTTTGGTTTTTTTGGTTTTTAATAGTTTTAGGGGGTGTTATGGTATTTAGGGTTTTGGGGTTTTTGGTATTTTTAGGTCTTTTAGAGGTTTTAGGTTTTCTTATGTTTTTATGGTTTTCCATGTTATTTAGGGTTCATAATGATTTTTTGTATTTTTTGGGGTTTTTATTATTTATATGGATTTTATTGATTTTAAGAGTTTTTATTTTTTTAGTTTTTTTAGTGTTTTTTGGGGTTTTAGGGGGGTTTTGAGTTTTTTTTGGGTTTTAAAATTTTTTAGAGTTTTAAAATATATTTGGGGTTGAAAGGATTTTATATATTTTTGTGGGTTTTTAGGGTTTATGGGGTTATGGTTTTTAGTGTTTTTAGGGATTGTTACGAATTTTAGGGGTTTTATGGATTTTAGGGTCTTTATAGTTTTTATGGTATTAGGGTTTTTATGGTTTTTATGCCTCTCAAGAAGCACAAAATGAGTTAGAGATGTTGAAGTAGAAAAATTTATTCAAGAATACTAAGGCATAAAGAAAATTCCACCCACCAAGGTTTCTCCTAACATAAAGACCTCATCATCAATGATAGAGATGTTACCCTAATATTAAGAAAAGGAAAGAGGATAAAGCATGAATGTTTCACAAAAAGCTCCAAAAATTCCTCAAATTCAAGTTACAACATTACAAAGAAGTGAAAATACCATATGAAGAAAAAATAAAGAGAGTAAAATGATTCAAATCAAATTATAAATCATGGGGCACTCAAAAGGAACATAAAATCCATAAAAAGAACTCCCCATGCTATTTAATGACGTCATTAACAAAACTAGAAAAAATCCTTCATAATGATGTATTTTTTGAGGTTCTCTATCCTTTAATTTTATGATATGAATTTTCTTACCATTCTATGTGCATAAGTTTTTTTTGCAAAACATCAGTGTTTTTTTCCCACCATGATGTTTATATGTCAAAAAGTGTGGGCTGGTCCAATTCAAATAACATTTTGTCTTAATTTTTTTTCAATAACATAATTATTCCACTTAGGTTGAATCTGATCTATATCATTAACCATGGTTGGGGTGTATTTTCGGTCAAATCCATGGAATCAACTTCTTCAATTTATGGAGACTAGTTCCCAATTTTGATCGTCGCAAAATTGCTGCAAAAATCATTAGGTAAATTGATTTTTTAGGAATTGTTTCTCACAAGTTCATTCACTTTTAATAGAACACCAGCTCCGGTCTAAGATTTATTTTTTACTTTTGAATGGAAATCCTTCCATATGAAGGTGAATCCACACTTTTTCCCCAGGATGGAAAATGGAATTCTTTCGATTCTTGTTATCTCTCCTGTTGTATACTTCACTGGACTTATCTATTTAACCATGAATAGATTCATAAAGATTCATAATATTATTTTCCTTTTTCTCATCATAAATAATCACCTAAAAATCATGATGAAAAGTGAAAAATTATGTATTAGTGATTTAATTTATGTCATAAACCTGTTTGAAAGGAAAAAATGCTAATTGGTGGCACTGTATGATATATTGTTTAAAAATTCATATTGGGTAATCTATAAATCATAATCTATCATATTCTTTTTCACTAATGTTCTCATAATAGAGAACAATTTAAAATTGGTAACATCAATATTCCCATTAGTTTCAGTGTGATTTGGTGTTCTAAAGCAAGAAACGTAACAGATTTCCCCTTAATATCCTTCGAAAATTGCTGAGAAATTTTATCTCTATATCTGAATCAATGATGTGAGGAATTCTATTATGGAGAAAAACATCATTAAGAAATCATCCAATTTCAATGAATCTTTAGTATTTTGGAATTGAATGAAATGATCCATCTACGAAAATTGATCAATAATAACCATTATTTAATCATTACCTCACTAAGTCTTTGGTAAATCCATAATGAAATCAGTTCTTATATCTTCCCATGGCTACTCTGGAATTGGTGACATAGTGTTTAAAATAATCATGATATGAGTCTTCTCTATATGACATGTTCCAAATCTTGATCGAATTTCTTGGAAATATGATTGCATCATTTTTCAGTGGAATTGTTCCTTTAGTATCTCTATGAATTTTTGGATGGAAAAATGTCCAGTAAGTCCCCCTTCCTAGGGCTCCCAAAAGAGAAAGTCCATGTAATTACCCTTTGGAAAACAAAACATGTTTCATTTAAAGAGAAACCCATTATTAATAGGATAATATTCCACAAATACATTTTCACATTGTATTAAAATATCATTTAACTACATATCATGATGTTAATCATCATTGATAAGATGAAATACAAGAATTCGAGCATCTAGAATTGTACACGATTTAAACCTTCAACATATATAATTTTCCACTAGGTTATTTATATCCTTATTTTATTTGAATAAAATTATTATAATTTCATTAATTCTACCCATGTTTCTTTCCTTTAGCTTATCTTGTGTTTAACATTTATAAATTTCAATTTCTAATGGTTATAATGAAGAAAAAATAGTTTTTGTCTCAAATAATGAGATCAATGATCTAGGGATCTCACTATCGCATTAAATTCCTTATCATAGGTGTTGTAATTCCTCATTGAATTATTCTATTTTCACTAAAATATGCTAAATTATGCTTCCTTTGGATGAAAACAATTCCTATCCTAACTCTACTTGAATCACACTCCCCTTCAAATACTTGATCAAAATCGGGTGACACCAAAAATTGTGATTCACAAAAAATTTTATTAATGATTTAAATTTATCGATTTTCTTCCTTTGTCCACTAAAATTTACCATTTTATTGGAATTATATGATTGGTTTCAATATAGTACATAAATTGTAAACAGAGTAAAAATAAAAAGATTCTAAACCATGAAAACTCATTACATCTATGATAGATTCTAATTGTGGAAGAAAAATTTATTGCTTCCACTTTTTATTGATCCACAATTATTCATTATATTTATACCATATATCACAAGAACACCACTTTAATTAAGAATAACTCACAATTTCCAATCTTTACATGTATCCTTTATTCCCACAAAATGCCAAATACCAGCTGAAGATGACCCACATGGCTCTCTACATATTTTCTATAAATAAAAATATCATCTAGATAAACAAAATAATTTGCAAATAAATGGCTTTATATCTTCATCCATTAGTCACATGAAATTACTAGGATCATTTGAGAGGCCCGATGACATGACCATCCACTCAAACAATCCTATTTTGTTTTTTAATATTTTTTCCACTCATCCCCTTCATCTATTCAAATTTTTTGGTATCCACTCTAAAGATCAAAATTTGAAAGCATTGATGTATCATGTAATTAATCAAGAATATAATCAATTCATTGAATGATATGCCTATATTTTAGGGTAATATTATCTATAAATATAATATTAATACACATGTGATACACACAATCTTTCTTCAACCCCAACAATGATGAAAGTTAATACGAGAACATTCTTGGATTTATAAAGACATGATCAATCAATTTATCCAATTCATTCTACAATTCCATTGAATATACATGATTACAATTATATAATGGTTTATTAGGAAATATTTCACCTTGAAAAAGATTAATATGGTGATAAACACCTCTAAAGGGTGGCAATATTGCTGGAATAACATTAAGAAAAACCTCATGGTATTCCTTAATAAATGAGTGAGATAATGGATGTTAATGGATCTTATACTCACGTAATGGATTTTCCTTCATTAATAAATCAAAAACATGATATTACTTTTTTATTGATTTCTCCAACTAATATTTATTGATAATGTATCTATCCTTGGGAGCTTCTGGAATAGTTGTTTCATGATGCATTTTTGAAGGATTCAATGGAGAAAGTTTGATATTATTTTCCATGAATTTAAAAGAATATATATTCTTCCTATAATCATATTTCACATCCCTATCAAACTACCAAGTCCCTCCTAATAACTGGTGAGAAGAATCCATTGGAATAACATCACACAATACCTTATCAACATAGTTTTTACCAACAGAAACTGAATTAAGAACCTTTTTTTGACTCATAGTATTCTCCCATTGTTATAAAATTGAAATTTTTATGATAATGGATGATTGTAGGTTGGAACGAAAAATTTCTCTAATAGTTTTCTTGAAGAAAAATTTGTGTAATTCCAACTATCATCAATCACCATGAATACTCAATAATTAATGGTGAAATTACTTTTGACCAAGTTTTATCGTTGTTTTTTCTTCCTGAATGATTTGAGATTAAAAAAATCTTCATAAAAAAAGCATGTTATCCACATCATCTTCTTCAATTACATGACTATCATTTTCAGATTATTCACTTCCATGTTCATCATCTTCAATTTACTTTTCAATTTAATCGATTTCCATTATATGAATAATTTGATTCATAGGGAAATTGGTATAAAAATGAAAAAAAAATGGAATTTATATCACTTTTGATTACCATTTTCAAAAGAGTTGGATTTTCCATTTGGTTGTCCTGTTGCCTTCTAATTTCATTTATATAGCATCTTGTTCATTCCAAATTCCTTCCTACCAAAACCAAATTTATTTGAATAAATTAATATAGAAAAATATGTTCCTCAACTGTAGCACATTAGTGGCATTGACTTTAAGGTCCCCTTTTACATTTCCACCCTGATTTCCATCATGAAAACATGAACAAGTGAGAATAATGGTTATAACTGTACTGAATGTGAAATTTACTCATTTAAACCACCAATAAACCATGAAATCATTTTCTATTTGTACTGTTGTACATCAATTCACATTAATAAATTTACAAACTCTATATTGTACTATTCCAAGTATTTATATACATGTATGAAGTTATATATTTAGAAATAAATCTATTTAATTTGATTTTCAGAAAAAAAATTCATCTTCTAAAAAAATAAATCTTCACTCATGATCCTATTTTGTCTTTCGCACATGTACCCACTATTTTTTCATATTATCCCACCAAATAAATGCATAATAATTAAAGTTCATAATTAATACATCACACATCTTATCATCAAAACAATTCTTAAATTTGAATAATCATTTGACTTCCCACATGCAATCTATAAAATCACTCAAATTGATTCTCCGATCAATGTTTTGAAATCCAATCTATAATCCTCTTTCAATATGATCAATATATATTTTTCTTCACATATCCCCACTAAAACATCGAAATCATCATCATTTATATGATATTCATAATATGGTGTCACATTATGCCTATTATATAGATATTGAAATTAGGGATGTCGCTCCAATGGAGGGGAATTATGTCGTCCTGATCTCGATATTTGAGCAAGTTACTCATTGATTTTCATAATTTGTGATTATAGAAGTGTGTTGGAAATTTTCCATGGATAAGGAGGAGTAGAATATCTTCTATTTCAAGACATAGTGGATAGTATTAAGAAGAAAACAATAGAACTTACTTATTGGAGCTTACTACTATAATTCCAAACTGATGCGTTTCAAGAAGTAAACAATTAGAAAGTAAATATGAAGTAGTGAAATGTTGATAAATTGAACAATTATTCAAGGCAATGAAACATGATAGGAGTTTTCCATGATTAATGAAAATGTCACCAGCAATGGTGATACACCACAAATTCTATGAAAATGTAAGATGATAAATAATTACGGATGCACAATAAGCTTCAAAAATTCATGAGAATGATGTTCCCTTATTAAAATGAAGTGAAAACAGATTTTAAAGATAAAATCAAGGGAGATAAATGACCCAAATCGAATTACTAGGTATGGGGAACTCAAAAGGAATATAAAAGGAATTAAATAAAATGAATCCTCAGGATATTTAATGCCCCACTAAGTAAATTAGTTTAATTCCTTCTTAATGATGCTTGTTTCTTTGGTTTCCCTCTTTATTGATGTTATAATAAATGTTTATTTCATTTTCTATGAAGAAGAGTAATTTTGGGCACCCAATATGTTTGTTGTGGACCATCATGGTGTTATATGTCAAAAATTACACGCTTTTCCAATTTGAATGACCACTGGACATAAAATTTATATCAAGCCCAAAATTATTCTCCATAAATTAAATCTACTATATATCATGCCTTTCTGTTTTAGATATTTTTTTATTTTTTTTGGGTTTAAAAGTCTATTAGAGTTT
The DNA here is from genome assembly GCA_963277665.1 of Viscum album. NCBI lineage: Eukaryota > Viridiplantae > Streptophyta > Magnoliopsida > Santalales > Viscaceae > Viscum > Viscum album. The sequence goes on along the minus strand of OY728151.1, from coordinate 2,008,504,498 downwards.
ATTAACATTTTATGGTTTATACAAGATATTTATTTGATTTTAGGGTTTTTAATGTTTTAGATGTTTTTATGATTTTTAAGGTTTTTAGGGTTTTTAGGTTTCTTTATGGTTTGTATCATTTGTTAGGTTTTTGGGGGTTTTATGTTTTTTTTAGGTTTTTGTGGATTTTTGGAGTTTTTCAGGTTTTTATGAATTTTTACATTTTTAGTTATTTTACTTTTTTTTATTATTTTTATTGTTTTTAGGGGTTTTAAGGATTTCAAGGGGGTTTTAAGTGTTTTATGGTTTTTAGGGTTTCATGGTTTTTTAAGGTTTTCGGGTTTTTTTTGTGTTTTTAGGGATTTTACACTTTTATATTTTTTAAACATTTTTTATGGTTTAATGGTTTTTTGAGTTCATAGTTTTTTTATAGTTGATTTGGGTTTTAGGGTTTTTATGGTATTTATATGTTATATGGTTTTTAGGGTTTTTATCGATTTGTTACAGTTTTCAAATCTTTTGGCATTTTTAGGTTTTTATGTTTTTTTTGTTTTTTAAGGTTTTCAAAGGGGTTTTTAGGGTTTTTAATGTTTTTAGGGATCTTTAGAATTTTTTTGTAGTTTTAATTTAATTTTATTATCTTTAGTGATTTTGTGTGATTTTAGGGTTTTTTATGGTTTTTATGGTTTCTTTTTATTTTAGGGATTTTTTAGTTTTTTCGAGTTTTATAGTTTCTAGAGTTTTTTAAAATTCTAAGGTGAATAAAGGGGTTTTAGATTTTTTTGTTGGTTTTTTCATTTTTATGGGTTTTTAGAGTTTTAATGGTTTTATATATATATTTTTGATTTTTATTGATTTATTGTTTTGATGGTTTTTAGGGGCTTTTAGGATTTTTTGAATTATAGCATTTGTTACGTTATTTTGTTGGTATAAATGTTTCCAAGTTTTAATTAATTTCTTATTTTTAGGGGTTTTTTTTATGTTTTTATCTATTTAAATGATTTTTTATATTTTTATGGGGTTATATGTTTCTTAAGTATTTTGAGGGGTTTGAGGGGTTTTTATTGTTTTTAGGGGTTTTATGGATATTTTTGGGTTTTATGGATTTTTGTGTTTTTAAGGGTTTTTAATTTTTTATAGTGTTTTTAATATTTTTAGGGGGTTAATGGGTTTTTAGAGATTTTAGTGGGTTGTTAGGGGTTTTTATGGTTTTTAGGCGAGTTTTTCAGTTTTTTAGGTTTTATACAGTTTTTAATTTTTTTATGGTTTCTAACCATTCTTATGTTTTAAGGTTTTATAAGTGTTTTTCAGGGTTTATATTGTTTTTTAATTTTTTAGAGATTTTATTTGATTTTTTAGTATTTTTATGGTTTTTTGGGTTTTTGGGATTTTCAGGGTTCAAGGGGTTTTATGTGTTTTTGGGATTCATAGCGGTTTGTGTGTTTTAAGGTGTTTTGAGTTTTTAGGTTATAAATATTTTTAGAAATTTTTTAGAAAATTAGGGGTTTCAAGGGTTCTTAAAATTTTTAGGGTGTTCATAGGATTATTTTTGGATTTTACTATTTTTAAAGTTGGGTTTTTTGGTTTTTTGCACTTTTTAGGGTTTTTATGATTTTTAGGGTGTTTATATTCCTAGATGATTTAAATGTTTTTATGTTATTAGATGTTTTTATGTATTTAAATTTTTTTAATAGTTTTAGTGAATTTTTCATGTTTTAATTGGTTTTTGGGTTGTTAAGTTTTTTATGGGTTTATAGTTTATAGTTTTTTCACCATTTTTTATTATTTTTTAGTTTTTTTATGTTTTTAAAGGTTTTAATTATTTTTAGGTTTGTAAGGGTTTGATAGGATTTTTCAATGCTTTAATGGATTGTTTCATTTATATTTTTTTATGATTTATTTTGTTTTAGGGGTTTTCGGTATTTTTAGTGTTTTGGTGGCCTTTTAGGAGTTTTAGGCATTTATGGGTTGTTAGGTTTTTATAGTTCTCAGACATTATTATGGGTTTTAATGTTTTTAGTGTTTTTAACATTCTTTGGGGATTAAAGTGTTATTTTGAGTTTAATTGAATTTTAGAGGTTTTATTGGGTATTATGTTTTTTGTGTATTTTAGGTTTTTTATGGTTCTTTTCATTTTTTATTTTTTATATTTTTTAGCGATTTTTTGTTTCTATGGTTTTGTTAGTTGTTTTCAGGGTATTAAAGGGTTTTAAATTTTTTTGGGATGCTTCGGTATTTTTTATAAATTTTATGTTTTTTTGGTTATTTATGGATTTTGAGGGGTTTTATACATTTTTAGGGGTTTTATTGGTTTTAGGGGTTTTAGGGTTTTTATGTTTTAGGGTTTTAAGTGTTTTAGCGTTTCAAAATTTTTTAGGTGTTTAAATGGGTTTTAGAGTTTTAATTAGGTTTTTCGGTTTTATTTCTATTTTAAGTATTTTTATGATTTTGTGGGTTTTTATGGGATTTTGGGTTTTTATGTTTTTTTGGGGTTTATGGTTTTAAACATATTTTGGGTTTTTATGGGTTTTAAGTGTTTTATTTTTTAATATTATCTGAATTTTTTTTCTTGAGTTTTTATGTTTTTATGGATTTTTAGGGAATTTTTTGGATTTTTGTGGTTTTTAGGGGTATCAAGGATTTTGATGGTTTTTTGGGGGGTTTTGGTCATTTTGGGTTTTGGGGGTTTTATGGGGTTTTTTAATTATTAGTGCTTTTAGGGTTTTTTATTATTTTTATCGTTTTTACGTGTATAAAGAGTTTTTACTATTTTTAGGGGGTTTATAATGTTTTTTGGATTTTTATGGTTTTATAAGGTTTTTAGTTAATTTAATTATTTTATGACTTTTATGGTTTTTTATCTTTTTTATGTTTTTTGGGGTTTTATGTGTTTTCATTCCTTTATGGTTTTCATAGGTTTTTTCATGGTTTTTATAATTTGAGGGATATTTACACTTTTTGGAATCTTTTGGGATTTTCATTGATTTCAATGGGTTTTTACATATTTTATGTGTTTTGATGGTTTTGAAGGTTTATATGGTTTTTTTTATTTTTTTTGAGTTTTTAATGGTATTTATGTTTTATTAAAGTTTCTAAAATTTTTATGGGTTTAATTTCTTTTTATAATTGTTAGTATTTTTTGGGTATTTATGGTTTTTATGGTTTTTATGATTTTAACAGTTTTTTGTTTATTTTTTTTATGTATTTATCATTTTATTTTTTTATAGGTTTTAAGTGTTTTTAGTTTTTCATATTTTTTAGATATTTTTTCAATTTTATGGGTTGTTAAGTTTTTTAGGGATTTTGAGGGTTTTTTTTGTTTTTTGTGTATTTATATTATTTATCTTTTTATTGGGTTGTTAGGGGTTTTTTTTTGAGTTTTTAGGTTTTGTTTGGGTTTTTATTTTTTATGGTATTTATGAGTTTAATGATATTTTATAGTTTTTAGTGGGGTTTTAATGTTGTTATAGATATTTAGTGTTTTTAATGTTTTAAGGGGATTTACTGGGTTTTTGGGTTTTTTTAATGTTCTTAGCATTTTTAGGGTTTTTTATATTTTTATGGGTTTTAAATTTTTTTATTTTTTAAGGGTTTTTTGGGGTGTTCACGGTTTTTTGGCTTTTTTAAATTTTAAGGATTTTGTGGGATATTAGAATTTTGGGGTTTTGGGTTTTTTTTTGGATTTGTTGTGTTTTTTTGAGTTTTTTAAGGTTTTAAGGGTTTATAGAGATTTTAAAAATTTTAGTGGTTTTGATGGTTTTTAATGATTTAGTGGTTTTTGGATTTTTTTTCCTTTTTAGGGTTTTATCATTTTTTAGTTTTTTTGAGTGTGTTAAGTTCTTTTATATTTTACAGGTTTTTTAGCAGTGTTCAAGGTTTTTATGGTTTTTATGTTTTTGAGGGATATTAGGGGTTTTTGGTATTTTTAGGGGCTTTTGGGTTTTATGGGATTTTGAGTGGTTTTAGGGTTTTTAGGGATTTTAGGGTCTTTTTGAGTATTTTAGGAATTCTATGGTTTTTAGTGTATTATTAATATTTTCAGGTATTTAATGGACTTATGGGGTTTTTAGCGTGTTTTTGGGTTTTTTATGTTATTTTTATTTTTAAGATTTTAAATGGTTTTTATGTTTTTGGGTCATTAAAATTTTTCTAGGTTTTTAGAGTTTTTATCATTTTTTATATTTTTGGGGTTTTAAGTATTTTTATAATTTTAATGATTTTATTTTTTTTTTGTGATTTTTTGTCTTTTTAATTATTTTTTAACAAGTATTATGGGTTTTAGGGGTTTTATGGGATTTTAGGGGTTTTTAGTATCTATGGTTGTTTGTGGGATTATGGTTTTATTAGTTTTTAGGAGTTTTAAGATATATATATTTTTTAGCTTTTTTAGGGGATTAAAGGTGTTTATATTTTTTAGTGGTTTTTAGGGTTTTAATGGTGTTTTAGTGTTTTTTTATGGTTTGAGAGGTTTTTGGGGGTTTTAAGGGTTTTAGGGTTTATTTAATTATTTTTATCATTTTTGGTTTTTTATGTCTTTTATTGTTTTTAGGTTTTTAGAGGTTTTTACGTTTTTTGGGATTTTAGGGCATTTTTATGAGTAATTTAGAATTTCGAGGTTTTATGGATTTTGATGGATTTTAGGGTTTGTTTGAGTTTTTATCAGATTAAAGGGGTTTTTGAGTGTTTTTTTAAAAAATATGGGTTTGAATGTTGTTTTGAGATTTAAGTGGGGTTTTAGGAGTTTTATGGGGTTTTAGGGTTTTTAATATTTTTATGGTTTTTAGGGTTTTTAGTGTTTTCTGCTTCTATTTTGGTTCTTCGCATTTTTTATGTTTTTATGTGGTTTATGTGTTTTTAGATTTTTATTGTTTTCATACTATTTTTAGGGGTTTAAAGGTTCTTTAAATTTTTATGTATTTGTATCGATTTTTTAATAATTTTCAATGGTTTTACGGGTTTTAGGGATTTTTAGGGGCTTTAATGTTTTTTAGGTTTTAGGGGTTTTATGTTTTTCCTATGTTTTGAGTGTTTCATGGGAGTTTTTTAGGTGTTTAAGGTTTTATAGAGTTTTATCATTATTATGGGTTTAATGTTTCTAAAGGGTTTTTAAAATCATTAGTTTTCTTGAGATTTTTTTTGGGGTTTTAGGGTTTTTAAGGGTTTTAGGGGTTTTATCATTTCTTATAGTTTTAATGTTTTTTTAGAGTTTTTAATTATTTTTTTGGTTTTTATGGTTTTTAGGGGTTTCTGGGCATTTTAGGTTTTTAGGGGTTTCTTATTGATTTTTATGGTTTTATAAAGTTTTACCTTTTTAGGTATTTTATGGCCTTTTTGGATTTTTATTATTTTTAGGGATTTTGGGGGGTTTTGTGTTTTTGATTTTTTTATTGTTTTTTGGGATTTTAGGGTTTTCTTGAATTCTTATGGTATTATTATTTTTAAGAATTTTAATTGTTATTTTGGGTTTAAAGGGGTTGTTTTAGTTTCTAGTGTTTTAAGGCATGTTTTAATGGTTTTTAGAGTTTTTATGCATTTTTATTGATTTTAAGGTTTTTAGTGGTTTCAAGGGTTTCAAGTGTTTTAGGGACTATTAGTGATTTTTGTAGTTTTTATGGTTTTACTGTTTTTTAGTGTTTGTAGTTTTGTCAGGTTTTTTTGTGAGTTTTCATGGTTTTTTATGTTTTTCACATTTTTAGGGTGATTTTTTGGATTTTGTAGTATTTTAAAGGGTTTTTAGAATTTGTAGGGATTTTGTACGTTTTAGGGTTTTTAGGGGTTTTATGGGTTTTATGTTTTAAAAAATTTTGTTGGGATTTTCAGGGGTTTAAAATTTTTTATTGGTTTTTAGGGATTTTTTAATATTTATATGATTTTTGGAGTTTCGGGGATATTGATATGTTTTAGGGGTTTTTGTGTTGTTTTTTCGGTTTCTTTGAATTTTTTGGGGTGTTTATATTTTCATTGTTTAAAAAAATTTGGGGCAAGGAAGGCAAAGGGCCTGACAATTCATGACCCCCTCAAAAATTTTTAGAAAAAAGAAACTACAGACAAGGGAGGGGCGAGGCCAATCAACCAACACCCAAAAAGCATGGACACCCCCACAAAACCCAAGAGTCCCCAAAAAACCCAAAAGACTCCCAAAACTAGAAAAAATAGAAAATCAGAAGTAAATCCAACAGCATCTCCCAGCCAAATAGTGACCAGCATCCTACAACCCCATTTTCATCATCCAATGCCTCCATTCCAAGCATATACATTACTAGAACACAGAACCACCAGCATCATAAGGCATTAGGGCAGGTTTTTATTGTTTTCAAATTTTCACACTTTTTATGTTTTTTATGGATTTTGACGGGTTTTTGTGTTTTTAAGTGTTTTCATTTGTTTGGGGTGGGGGGGGGGGGGCGTAGGGATTTTATGTTTATAAATGTTTTTTATAATTTTTGGGTTTTAATGGGGTTTTTTGTGTTTTTAGTGGTTTTATACTTTTTTATATTTTTTTAGGGGTTTAATGGATTTAGGGGTTTTATGGATTCAATGGATTTTTAGGTGTTTTAGGGTTTTTATAGTTTTTAAGATTTTTATTCATGGGGGGGGGGGGGGGTTAAACATTTTTAGTTCTGTAAGTTTTTATAAGTTATTTCAAGGTTTTTAGGGTATAAACATGTTTAGGGATTTTTAAATCTAAATTTTATCTTTCTAGGGTTTTTAGGGTTATTTAGGATTTTGAGACTTTTTAGGGATTTTTATGGTTTTAGGGGTTTTATATCTTCCATGTTATTTTATGTTTTCATTGTTTTGATGTTTTGGGGGGTTTAATGTTTTATTCCTATTTTTCTTGGTTTTTTTGGTTTCTATGTTTTTATGGATTTTTAGGGATTTTTATGGAATTTTATTTTTTTTAATTTGTTTAGGGTATTTATGGATTTAGTTGGGTTTTATGGATTTTAGTGGTTTTTTGATTTTGGGGTTTAATGGTTTTTTTGAGTTTTATAGTATTTAATGTTTTGGGAGTTTTTTTACAATTTTAGTTGTTTAAAGGGGTTATAGAGTTTTTATTGGTTTTAGGTGTTTATCGGTTTTAAGAGGTTTTAAGGAATTTTGGGGTTTCTATGGTTTCCATGGGATTTTACGGTCTCTTAAGGTTTTCAAAAAATATAATTTGTTAGGAGGTTTTTTACGGATTTATTATGGGTTTTCAGAGTTATTTAGTGTTTTAATTTTTTTGTGATTTTTGGTTTTTTGGAATTTTTTGATTTTTAGGGTTTTTAGGGTTTTAGGATTTTTAGCGGGTTTATAATTTTTTAGGGTTTTAGGGGGATTAAGTTTTTCTATTTTTAAGGTTTTCTTTAGATTTTAAGGGTTTTTATATTTTTATGTTTTTTAAGGATTTTAGGATTTTTAGGGTTTTTATTGGGGATTGGGGTCTTTCATTTTTTGGATTTTTATGGTTTTAAGGTTTTGTAGAGTTTTTAACGTTTTTTGAGGTTAATGGGTTTTTCAGTTTTCAGTGGTTTTTAATATTTTTATGGTCTTTTAGGGTTTATTATATTTTTTAAGGGGTTTTATTATTTTAGTGTTTTTTGGGTTTTGAAGTTTTATTAAGGATTTTTAACACTTTTAGGGTTTTTATGTTTTTTTAGATTTTTCATGATTTCTTAATGTTTTTTTGGGTTTTAGGTTATTTTAGTTTTAGTGATTTTAGTCCCTTTTTAGAATTTTTAAAGTTTTAAAGGATTATAGGGATTTTGATGTTTTTTTTGAATTTTTTAGTATTTTTTTTTTGATTTTTAGTTGTTTTTTATGGTTTTGGGAGTTATTTTATAAATTTTAGGTGTTTATATGGTTTTTAGAGTCTTTAGTGGATTTTAGTGGTTTTATGTGTTTTTAAATGTTTTGGGTTTTTTTTGGGTTTTTAGCGTATTAGTTTTTTAGGGGATTTAAGTAATTTTATGTTTGTAAGGCTTTAATATGGGGATTTTAAGGTCAGAGTGTTTTTAAATATTTAGGGGATTTTAGAGACATTATGGCATTTTATTTTTTTAGGGTGTTTAGGGATTTTATGGGTATCATGGGGTTTGGAGTTTTTATTGTTTTTTTGTTTTAGGGTGTTTTATTGTTTTTAGGGTTTTTAAGGTTTTTAAGGTTTTTTTAATTTGTTTAGTTGTAAAATGGATTTTTAGAGTTTTTAGCGGTTTTAACGGATTTTATGGGTCTTTATAGTTTTTAAGGTTTTAAGGGGTTTTTTGGTTTTTATAGGGTTTTGGGGTTTCTAGGATTTTAATGGTTTTCATGGATATTAGTGATTTTATTTTTTAGAGGTTTTATGTTTATTATGGTTTTTAAGGTTTTATTAAATTTTTTTCAGGTTTTAGGGTTTTTTTTATGATTTTAGGTTTTTTAGTGTTGTTTGGGATTTTATTTATTTTTAGTGGTGTTAGGGATTTTGACTGTTTGATGGGGTTATAAGAATTTTTTGATTTTTTGCGGTTTTAATAATTTTTCAGTTTTATATGGTGTTTAAGTGTTTCATGATTTTAAGGTTTTATTATGCTGTTTTAAGGTTTTTATAGGGTTTACTGTTTTTAGGGATTTTAGTATATTTTAATGATTTTTATTGTTTTTAGGGTTATTTTGAACTTTGAGGGGTTTAGGGTTTCTTATAATTTTCTGCTTTTTTTGGTTATTTAGGGGTTTTATATATTTTTTGGTTATTAATGTTTTCTTGTGGTTTTTCTGTTATTTGATGGATTTCTAGTTTTTTAGGTATTTTTAAGTCTCGTTTAGGATTTATTTGGGTTTTAAGGATTTTTATGATTTTGAGGGGTTTCTGGGTTTTTAGAGATTTAGGGATTTATGGTTTTCTGGGTTTCAAGGGTTTTTTTTTCATTTTATGTTTTTTGAGTTTTTTTAGAGTTTTTTTTACTTTTTAGGGGTTTAAAGGATTTTTAGAGTTTTTGTGGGTTTATAGGGTTTGATGGATTTGTAGCGTTTATTAAGGGTTTTAGGGTTTATTTTATGGTATTTATGGTTTAAGGTTTTTGGGTTTTAGGGGATTTTGTATTTTTATGGTTTTTAAAAAATTTATGGGTTTTAAGGAAATTTTTAGTATTTGTTAGTTTTAAGGGGCTTCTGGGATATTGAGGGTTTTTAGGGTTTTAGAGTTTTTAGTTATATTTTGAGTTTTTAGTATTTTAAGATTTTAGTTTTTTTAAGTGTTACATGTTTTTAATGATTTATCCTGTATTTTTAGATTTTTTTTGTTTATTATGTATTGAAGGATTTTTTGGGATTAATTGAGAATTTTTAGGATTTTTTGTGATTTTAATGGTTTTTTGGTGTTTTAAATTTATTTAGTTTTTAGGTTTTAAAGGATTTTTTTATTTTTTTAATGTTTATGGGGTTTTAAATGTGTTTTATAGTTTTTAGTATGTTTTATAAGATTTTATTGTGTTTTTGGGATTTTAATGTTTTTAGATGTTTTATGGTTTTTTGGGGTTTGATTTCATTGGGTTTTTTGGGTTTTTTGGGGCTTAGATTTTTTTAGAGTTTTTATGTTTTAATGGATTTTTTATTTTTTTAATGTTTTTAGGGGTTTAAATTAGTTTTAGAGTTTTAGTTAGTTTTATGGGTTTTTATGGGGTTTTCAGGTTTTTAAAATTTCAACGGTTTTGTGGTTTTTTGGAGGATGAAGGGTTTTTACGGTATTTTATTGTTTTTTAGAGGTTTTCTGTTTTTTTAATTGGATTTAGTTTTTTTTCAGTTTTTAATGTTTTCTTAGGCGTTTTTAGGTTGTTAGGTATATTTAAAAAAAATTAGGATTTTTATGGTTTTTTGGGGCTTTAAGGAATTTTGTGGTTTTTTAGTGATTTTTTGGATTTTTATGGGTTTTTATGACTTCAATGTTTTAGGGTCTTAGGGAATTTTAATTGTTTTAGGGTTTTTTAGGGTTTTAGGGTTTTAATTCTCTTTTGGGTTTTTAGATTTTATTTATTTATTTTTTAGTGTTTTTAATGTTATTTAGAGTTTTTAAAAATATTAGGGGTTTAAATTTTTTTATAGTTTTTAGTGGGGTTTTTATGGTTCTTATCGGGTTTTAGGGGTTTTATGCTTTGTAGGGGTTTTACGGTTTTAGGTTTTATAGGAGATTTAGGTTCTTTTAGGGATTTTAATTTTTTTTTTGCGTTTTTTGGGATTTTAGGATATTTACGTGTGTTTATGTGTTTAAGGTTTTCTTAGGGTTATTCATGGTTTTTAGGTTTTTTTACATTCTTTGGTATTTTTATGGATTTTTTAGGAATCTTTTAAATTTTTGGGGGGTTTTATGGCTTTAAAGAGTTTTATGGTTTTTTATGGTTTTTAAATTTTTTTATGATTTTTATGGTTTTATGTGTCATTAGGGTTTTAAGGGTTTCTTAGGGTATTTTGGGTTTTTAGGGTATTATATTTTTTTATGGATTTTGATTAATTTTGTTATGTTTTTTACATATTTTTAGGGTTTTTAGGGTTTTTTTATTTGGATTTTAGGGTTTGTTTGTGTTTTTAGGGTTTATTTTTTTGGGTTATTAGGTTTTTTTGGTTTTTTATTATTTTAAGTTTTCCAATTTCGTTATGGGTTTATTTTTTTTTTAAATTTTTAGCGGTTTTAGGTTTTTAAGGGGTTTTAGTATTTTTAAGGCTTTTAGGGTTTTTATGTATTTTTAGTGTTTTTAGCATTTTTCAGGTTTTAATGAGTTTTAAGTGTTTTAGGGTTTTAAGGTTTTCTTAGAGTTTTTCATGGTTTTTTATGTCCTTGTGGGTTTTTATTGATTTTTAAGGATTTTTATGGTTTTTAGTGGTTTTATGGATTTTTAGGTTTTTGTCCTTTTTAGGGAGTTTAAGGTTTATAGCATTTTTTGTGTTTTTACGTGTTTTAACTGGTTTTAGTTTTTTAAGGATTTTAATGTTATTTATGGGCTATAGGAAATTCATGGTTTTTAGTTGTTTATATTTTTTGAGGGGGTGTTAGTGTTTCTATTTTTTATTATTCTTTTTGGATTTTAGGTTTTCTTTGTGGTTTTTTGGGGTTTAAATGGTTTTAAGAGATTTTTAACATTTTAGGGGTTTAAATGGTTTTAGATTTTTTATTTTTGTTTAGGGTTTTAATGGGTGTTTAGTGTACTAAATTTCTTAGCGTGTTCAGGGTTTTTATGTTTTTATGGCCTTTAGTGTCATTTAGGTTTTTTAGGGTTTTTAGCATTTTTTGGTTTTTAGGGGTTTACTATTTTTATGGTTTTTAGTGCATTTTAGGTTCTTAAGAGGTTTAAGTGTTTTAACATTTTTAATGGTTTCTTTGTTTTTTTAGGGTTTGGATAAATTTTAACATATTTATGTGTTTTTAGAGATTTTTATAATTTATATATTTTTTTAAGGTTTTTAGAGAATTTTAGGTGTTTTAGGAATTTTAGGGTTTTAATGGCTTTTTTGGGGTTTTAGGGGATTTTAGGGGTTTTTAAAGTTTTTTTTTACTTTTTTATGGTTTTTAGGGGTCTGTAGGGTTTATATGGTTTTATGCTTTTTCAGGTCTTTTTATGGTTTTTCATGTTTTTATCATTTCTAAGTATTTAGGGATTTTACATGTATTTTGGTCATTATTTTTTTATATTGGTTTTCAAGGTTTTTAGTTTTTTATACATTTTATGGATTTTTATGGATTTTGTAAGAATATTATTTTTATTTAGGGGTTTTAGGTACTTTTAGGGTTTCTAAGGTTTTAGGGTCTTTAGGGTTATAGATTTTTTTATTTTATGAGTTTTTTAGTTACTAGGGTTTTAAATGTTTTTTGATTTTTTAACGTTTTGTGGTTTAAATGTTTTTTATAGTTTTTTATGGGTTTTTTTTTATTTTTGTTGGATTTTACGGGTTGTAAAGGGTTTTAGGTGTTTTAGGGTTTTAGGTTTTTTACGGTTTTTAGGGTTTTCTAGTGTTTTTATGATTTTTTAGTTTGTAGGGGTCTTTTGTGTTTTTATGATTTCTACGTTTTCATAGGGGTGTTCCTGGTTTGTAGGGTTTTTATAATTTATGGATTTTATGTTTTTATTTTTGTATTTTTATGGTTTTATGGTTTTTAGGGATTTTCAGAATTTTTAGGATTTTTTAGGCCTCTTAGGCATTTTTGGGTTTTTTGGGTTTTTATTTTTATTGAGTTTTTAGGGTTTTATGGTTTTTTAGAGTTCTTAAAATTTTTAGGGGTATACTGGTTTTTATTATTTTTACTAGTTTTTAGGGTTATTACAGTTTTTTGGATTTTATTGTTTTTAGTGGTATTTGGGTCTGTAGGGGTCTTAATGTTTTTTTGATCATTTTAGCATTTTTAGCATTTTTAGTAGTTTTTAGGTTTTAGGTGTTTTAAGTATTTTATTTGTTTTCAATGTTGTCCAAGTTTTTTTAATAGTTTTTTGGATTGTTATGATTTTAGGGATTTTTTTGGGTTTTTAGTATTTTTACGGTTTTTAGGGTTCTTAGTTATGTTGAGGGTATTTAGGGGTTTTAGGGGTTTCCGGTTTTTTAGGGTTTTTCTTGATTTTTTTTTTCAGTTTTTAGGTTTTTTATGGGTTTTTATATTTTTTTAACGTTTATAGGGGATTCAAGGGATTTTAGAGTTTTTAGTTATCTATAGTGTTTTTATTGGTTTTTAATGTTTTATGTGTTTTATGGTTTTTAGTGGTTTTAAGGGTTTTCATGTTTTTTAGAATTTTTAGGTCTTTATGGGTTTTAAGTGACTTTAGGTTTTGTTTTTTTTCTTATTGGTTTAATGGATTTTAGGTTTTTAATGTTTTTAAGGACATTTTGGGATTTTATAATATTTTTATACTTTTTTGGGTTTGTAATAATTTTGTGGTTTTTTAGTGTATTTTGGGTTTTTATGGCCTTTTTTGTTTCTAGAGTTTCTTTGAGTTTATAGGGGTTTTTAAAAGTTTTAGAGTATTTGAAAATTTTATAAGTTTAATGGGATTTTAAAAATTTTAGTCATTTCTTGGTGTTTTCATGGTTTTATCGTATTTAGGGTTTTTAGGGGTTTTAATGGTTTTTAGAGTTTTTTTGGGTTTTTATGATTTTGTAGACTTTTAGGGATTTATGGGTTTTAAGTGTTTTCATGTTTTGTGGTTTTCTTATGGGTTTTTATGGTTTTTATGAGTTTTATGTTTTTATTAATTTTATGGGATTTTTTTTGTAAATTTATGCTTTTTAGGGTTTTTAGGGAAATTGAGTGGTTTTAGGGTTTTAGGGTTTTGATTTTTTTTTTCAGTTTTAGGGGGGTTTAAGGTTACATGTTTTTTTCATTAACATTGTTATGGGTTTAAAGGTTTTTTTTTTGAGTTTTTAGTGGTTTTAGGGTTTTTATGGAGTTTTATGGTTTTTATTGTGTTTAAGGGTTTTTTGGTTTTTACGGTTTTTTTTGGGATTTTAGGGGTTTTAGAAAATTTTTATTTTAGTGATTTAAGAGTTTTTAGGATTTTTAGGTTTTAGGGGTCATTGGGGTTTTAAGGATTTGTACATTTTTGTGATATTTTGGTAATTTTAGTTATTTTTGTGGGTTTTTTGGGTTATTTGTGATTTGGTGGGTTTTTAGGGATTTTTAGCGGTCTTGTTACTTTTTCGGATTTTAGAATTGTTTTGAGTTTTTTAGAAGTTTTAAAGTTTTTTAGACTTAGTAATCCTCATTAGGGGTTTAAAAGGGTTTCAATGTATTTAGGGGGGTTTTAGGGTTTCTATGGGATTTTAGGGGTTTTTATAGTTTTATGGGTTTTAATGGTTTCTATGGATTTTAGGGGATATTAGGGTTTTTAGCTTTTTTGGGATTTTTAGGTATTTTAATTATTTTTTGGGTTTTATGGTTTTCTTACGGTTTTTCATGATTTTTTCTGTTTCCACTGAATTTTTTGGTATTTATTATGTTTTATATTTATTTTTATGATTTTTAGTGATTTTTAGGGTTTTTTGGATTTTTTGTGGTTATAGGGTTTTTATAGTTCTTCTGGGATTTAGGGGTTTTTTAGTTTTTTACGAGTTGTAATGTTTTTTGAATTTTTAAAATATTTAGGGGTTTAAATGGTTATAGAGTATTTAGTTTTTTATTGTTTTATGGGGTTTCGGGGGTCTTAAATGTTAGAAGGGGGTTTATGTGTTTTAGGGGTTTATGTGTTTTAGGGGTTTTAGTGTGTTTTGGGTTTTTTAGAGTTTCAAGGGGTTTTATGGTTTTATGGTTTTCTTATGGGCTGTCTTTTTTTAGGGACTTTTACATTTTAATGGATTTTTGGGATTTTTCTTATTTTTGGTATTTTTGGGTTTCTATGGTTTTCTGTGATTTGGAGGTGTTTTAGGGTTTTTATGGTTTTAGCATTTTAGCATTTTTTTTTTGTTTTCTACGATTTTTAGTTTTTTATGTTCTTTATGGAATTCTTAGGGTTTGTGAGGTTTTTTAGTGTTTTTTATATTTTAGGTATTTTTTTGGCTTTTTGTTCATTTTTGTAGTTTTTGAGGGTTTTTAGTAATTTTGATTGTTTATAGGAATCTTTAGTGTTGTTATAGTTTTCATGTTTTTTTTGTTATTAGGAATTTTTTATTTTTTAGAGTGTTTATGGCTTGTTTGAGTTTTTATCCTTTTTAGGGTTTAAATGGTTTTTATAATATTTAGCGGGTTTGGGGGGTTTTAGGTGTTTTTGGGGGTTTAAAAGGTTTTTTTGGGTTTTTTGGGTTTTTGGGTTTCCTTGGTTGTATGGGGTTTTTACATTTTTAGGTTTTTTGGTGTTTTAATTATTTTTAGGGTTTTATTGTATTCTAAGGTGTTTTTTGAGCTTTTAGGGGTTTTTATGTTTTTATGGATTCTTCGTATTTTTAGTTTTTTTATTTTATTTTAGGGTTATTGTTGATTTTGAGGATTTTTTAGGGTTTTTGGGGTTTTAAGGGGTTTATGGGGTTTTAGAGTTTTTTTTAATTTTTTTGGTTTTTATGGATTTTAGAGTTTTTAATCATTTTTATGTGTTTAATGTGTTTTTGGATTTTTTATTATATTTTACGTGTTTTTTGGATTTTTTGATATTTTTAAGGTTTGGGGGAGTGGGGTTAGGTTTTTAGGTGTTTTATATGTTTTTAGGTGTTTTAGTGTTTTTTACTTATTAATTGGTCTGAATTTCTTTTTTAAGGTTTTATTAGGGATTTTTAGGTTTTTTATGGTTTTTTACATTTTAAGGTTTTTTTGGGTATATTTAGGACTTTTAAGGATTTTAGGATTTTTAGGGATCTTTAGGGTTTTAGGGTTTTTAGGGGTTTCTTGGGTTTTGGAATTTTTTGAGTTTTTTTGTGTTTTTGGGGTTTTAGAGTTTTTTTTAACATTTTAGGGATTTAATGGATTCTTTGATATTTTAGTTTTTTTATTGTGTTTTATGGGTTTTATAGTTTTTAGGAGTTTTATAGGTTTTTTTGAATTTTAGGGTCGTCTTTGTGTTTTTTTATTTATGGTTTTTTAGGTTTTTAGAGGTTTTAAGAGTTTTAATGTATTTTTGGTTTTCATTGGGGTTTTAGTGTTTTTAGGGATTTTTTCTTTTTAGTGATTTAAGGAATTTTTTATCATTTTTGGGGCTTTATGGATTCTAGGTGTTTTGAGGGTTAAAATAGTTTTTTTTTGTTTTTTTGGGTTTTTTGTGTTTTTTTGGTTTTTAATGGATTTTTGTGTTTTTTTGGAATTTATAGTTTCCTTAGCGGTTTTTATGGTCTTTAAGGATTTATATATTTTTAGGGTTTTTATGGATTTTTTAGTATTTTATTATTTTACTGGGATTGTAGGTTTTTTTAAGTTTTTATGGGTTTTTTTTAGTGTTTTGGGTTTTTAAAGTGTTTTATGGTTTTAAAGATTGTTTAGAGTTTTTATAATTTTTATTGGTTTAAAGGGTTTTTATAGTTTTTTTGGTTTTATGGTTTTTATGGGTTTTAGAGGTTTAAGGTTTTAAGGTTTTAAGTGTTTTATTATTTTTAGGGTTTTAAATATTTTTTAGGTTTTTCAGGGTTTTAAGTGTTTTTAGGCATTTTATATTTTCTTGGGGTTTTTAGTGTTTTTTACAATCTTCTGAATTTATAGAACTTATAGTATTTTTATGGGGTTTTAGAGTTTTTATACATTATGAGGGTTATCTAGTTTTTTTTGTTTTCATGAGGTTTTTAGTGTACTTTTTTATTTGTAGTGGTTTTAATGATTTTTGGAGTTTTTTAATGTCTTTAGGTGTTCAATGGGTTTTTACCACTTTTTACGGTTTTATAATGCTTTAGGGTTTTTAATGTTTTTTTGGTTTTTTACATTTTTAGGGGTTTTGGGGGTTTTTATCATTTTTAGGGTTTTTATGGTTACAAAGTGTTTTTAGGTTTTTAAGGTTTTGGTGGGATTTTTTAGAGTTCTTTGGGTTTTTTGGTTTATATGGATTTTTTGGGATTTTATATGATTTTTCTGGTATTTAGTGTTTTAAGGATTTTTTTTGGTTTTATGGGGTTTTTATTGTTTTTAGGGGTTTTATAGTTTTTAAGTGTTTAGGGTTTTTTGAATTTTTAGGGGTTTAACATTTTATTGATTTTTAAACTTTTTTTGGGTATAAAAGTTTTTTAGAGTTTTTATTGATTTTTAAGGTTTTTATAGGTTTTACTATTTTAGGGTGAAAATGGTTCGGGGCTGATATCCCCAAAAAAAATTTAAATAAAACAAAAAAACCTACAGGGAGGGTTTAAACGTCTTATATTGTGCCTAACCCTTCATGTTAGAGTCCTTAGATGACATACAAAAATACGAGGCAACAAAAGACTACAACGATCTCTGTTCCTCAATTTCCTTCTTGAAATGGGCATCAGCCACCGAGTCGGACTCTCTATAGACATGAGTTACCCATTTGTTGAGAGTCTAAGAGGTGGTGAGGAACTCAATCAATTATGTTAGAAGTCTCCAAGGGACTTCCCTAGATCTGTTTTGGAGGGGATCCACCGTGAGTATTGAGCCTGACTCAATCTAAAGAGAGTTCCACTTAAATCGTGTAGCAATCTTAACCGAATTCATCATCACCCATAACTCCACTTCATAAGTACATCCATATCCAATAAAATGGTAAAAGAAGCCTTTGAAAAATCCTCTTCAGGTGTGAAAGACCACCCACAACCCGAGGGACGGAGTGCACCCAATGCCGCACCATCCACAATGACCTTTATCCATACTGGGATTGGGGGAATCCATCAGATATATATCACCACCTATGGATTCTTCCCACTACCAACAACTCCAAGTGAATGCAAAAGAGTTAGATCAATAAAATTATTTTCCATTTAACCTGTTTGAATATGGGATGCTTCCTAGATCACCATATAGATCATCACCACTCCACCACGAACTGAGAGAGGCTGTCAGTTAACGTCCATTGCATTTCAAGTATCCCAAATATAGTGAATAATAACCAGAACACCTACAAACAGTTGGCTGTGAACTTGGTCATTACATTTAAAATTCACAAGGACCAAGATAAAATCACATATCTCCCCTTTCATTCCACACTTCAATATGAAATAATGCAGCAGGTAGCTCCACAGTTCGGTTGAAAATTTACAATGGATTTGACAGGCTTTAGAATAAATTCCTTAAGTTTTATTGGGAAATTATGCACAAGGATGTTACCAAGGATGTCCGAGAATTATTCCTCTATGGCTCAATTTATATGGTGTGAATTATAAATTAATATCAGTGTTCCCAATGAAAGAAAATTAAATTGATTTTGGTGACTTCCGCCCAGATTCCATGGGGAACACTATTCCCAAGATTGTAAGCAAAATTTTGGTCATCAGTTTGGGGAAGATTTTGAGGGACATTATCATTCCAAACTAGTTTGGTTTCATTCCTCATAGGAACAGTCAAACCTATATTTTCACGTCCTTAGAGGGTATCAACATTATGAAAAAGGAAACAAAGGATGGGATATTTCCTCTACAACTTGATATTTCAAAGGCTTTCAATACCATAAAGTGTAGATTTATCTTTAAAGTCACTGGCAAGTACAATTTCTCTAGAATTTTATCAAGATAATTAATAATATCTATAACAGTTCCAGAATTTATATTCTTATAAATGGTTCCCCAAATGGGTTCTTCAAATTCTCCCAAAGCATCAATAAAGGGGACTCTCTCTCGGGATTTTTATTTGAAATTGTTGAGGATTAAATGAGCTGGTGCAGGCTGGAATTTACTCACCCATAAAAGTAGGGAGGGACCTCCATTTTCCCCCCCACATCCTCTATGAGGTTGAAATTATTCTATTCGTTAGGTTAACAATAAAAAAATATCGTCTATGAAAATGATCTTTCATCACTATGAGAGTGTAGCTGGGAAATATATCAGCTGGAAGAAATCCTCAATTGTCTTTGGCAATGGAGTCTCCACCTCAAGGTAGCTCTGCACTGCTGGCTGACTTGGAGTGAGGAGAGGCTCACTCTCTTTCACCTACCTGGGTATCCCCCTATTCTAGGGAATGGAAAGAAGCTGATACATTGAGGGAATATCATCAAAAATTACCAAGCAGCTTTCCAAATGGAAGGTAAAATTCCTCTCCCAAACTGGAAGAGTATATCTGATCAATTCCACAATAACCTCCATTTTCATCCTTTATTTTTCTATCTATATATGGATGGTTAGTATTGTAAAATTTTTTAATGCAAGGATGAAGAATTTTACCTAGAAGACTTGCGTCAATGAAAGAAAATTGATATCTATTTCCTAGAAGCACTGTACCAAGACGATTGAGATGGGTAGTCTTGGTATTAAAGAACTCATAAGATTTAATGATGCACTGCTAGGTAAGTTCACATAGAGCTTACTCAACCCACATGATTATGGAATGGATTTTCTCACCAAGAGGTTCACACGTAGGATTTGTGATGGCTTCACTATATACATATCCTCCTGGGTGTGGGAAACTCTAATATCCTCATATAAGGATATAATCTCTCAGTTAAAGTGGACTATGAAAAATTCCATGATTCTTAATAGCACGACAACTCCATGTCTTAATCTAATACATTCTGATGTTGTGACACCACCCTATAACCTAAGGGACATGTCGATTACTTTTTTAGGGGTTATTATGGTTTTTAGGGTTTTAAGGGATTTTATGTTCTTTTTATGTTTTTAACATTTTATAAATTTTTAGGCGTTTTAAATGGTTTTACATTTCTATGGTTTTCATAGGTTTTTCATGTTTTTTAGTGTTTTTTACTTTTTTAAGGATTTTTAGGGAATTTTTAGGATTTTTAAGGTTTTAGGAGTTTTATGATTTTTTTTAATTTTAAGGGTATTTATGGTTTTAGTACTTTTTGGTTTTTTGGGATTTTAGTGTTTTTATTTTAGTTTTTAGGTCAAAATGGTTTTAATAGTATTTAATAATTTTCGTATTTAAATGGTTTTTATACTTTTTGGATTTTTAGGTTTTTTATGTGTTTTTAAGATTTTATAAATATTTTAGTTGTTTTTATTATTTTAATGGTTTTTAGAATTATTTATAATTATTAGGTGTTTTATATGTTTTTAGGTTATTATGGGTTTATAAGGGCTTCTAAGTGTTTTTACTTTTTTATATTTTTTGGCATTCTTAGGCATTTTTATATTTTTTATTGTTTTTTTTAGTTTTTAGGGATTTTGAGGGGCTTTATGGTTTTTAGTGTTTTTATTTTTTTTAGATTTTACTATTTTTTAGGTCATAAAGGTTTTAATATTTTTTAAACAATTTTAATGGTTTAAATGGTTTTTATATTTTTTTTAGTTTTTTATCTATTTTTATGATTTTATAAGGTTTTTGGGGGTTTTAATTGTTTTTATTACTTTTACCGTTATTTGGGATTCTAGTATTTTTATGGGTTTTATATGTTGTTTTGTTTTCATGGGTTACTAAAAACTTCTATGGGTTTTTATGGTTTTTATATTTTTAGAAATTATTATGGATTTTTAGATTATTTATTATTAATTTAGTTTTTATGGATTTTGAAGGGATTTATGGTCTCTAGGGTGTTTATGGTTTTTTTTGATTTTTTAAAGTTTTACTATTTTTATATTTCATTAATGATCTTAGGGGATTAAAGTAATCTAATAGTTTTTAGTGAACCTATTCTTTTTATAGATTTCTAGGTGGTTATATGGTTTTAGGGGTTTTATGGGTTGTAGTGTTTTTAGTGTTTTTAGGGGTTCAATGTATTTTTTGGAATTTAAGGGTTTTAAGTGTTTTCCGTTTTTTATGGTTTTATTAGGTTTTTTAATAGTTTTAGGGTTTCTTACATTGAAATTTATTTTTACGTATTTTTTATGATTTTTATAGTTTTTAGCATCTATAGGTATTTTGAGGGTTTTTTGAATTTTGAATGGGTTTTATGCATTTTTATTTCCTTAGAGTTTTAAGGTTTTTTAGATATTTTTATAATTTAAGGGTTTTAGTGGGTATTTAGAGTATTTAGTGGGTTTTTAGGGGTTTATTGGTTATTAGTATTTTTATGGTTTTTGGGGGTTTTATTCTCTTTTTGTTTTATTACGTCTTTTGAGGGGGATTTAGGGTTTGTAGGGTTTTTTACATTTTAAGGGATTTTTATCATTTTTGCCGTATTTTTATGGTCTTTAGAGATTTTTTACGGTCTGAGGAGTTTTTAGGGGTTTTAGGAATTTTTTAGGATTTATGGGTTTTTAGTTTTATAATGTATTCTTAGTTTTTTTGGGTTTTTATGTTTTTTTACGATTTTATGTTTATTAAGGTATTTTTCAAAATTTTATTATTCTTAGATTTTTAGGTATTTTAAGGGTTTTATAGTTCTTTTTTTTATTTATAGGATTTTTATAAGGTTTTTGAGTATTTACGGTTTTTTTGAATTTTTTAGGGGTTTAATGTTTGAAGATTTTTTTAATGTTGTAATAGATTAATGGGTTTTTAGAGTTCCTAGTGGGTATTAGAGCGTGTATGAGTTTTTTCTGGATTTTAAAGGTTTTCAGGAATTTTATTGGGTTTTACTGTATTTTTAGGGTCTTTAAGGGGTTTTGGGGGGTTTTCCATGTTTTTAGCGTATTTAGGTTTTTAGTGATTTCTATGGATTTTTAAGGATTTTTAGGGGTTTTAGGAATTTTTACGGGTTTTTAGTGTTTTAATATTTTTTTGTATTTTTTAATGTTTTTATAGGTTTTTAATTTTTATGGTTTTATGTGTTTTTAATGTTTTTAAGGTTTTATTATGGTTTTTACAGATTTTAGGTCTTTTATGTTTTTATAGATTTTTTGTAATTTTTTAGGATTTTTATGGTTTTTTATATTTTTAGGGATTTTGGGGCTTTTTATGGTTTGTTAGGGGTTTTAAGGTTTTTATTTTTTTTCTTGTTTTAGGGTTTTTTATATTTTTTAGGGTTTTATGTTTTTTTAGTTTTTTTTATATTTTTATTGGACTATAGGTTTTTTATAGTTTGAGAGTTTTTATTGTGTTTTGGGGTTTAAGGTGTTTTATGGTTTTTAAGGCGTTTTAGGGATTTTACGGTTTTAGGGTTTTTATGGTTTTTGACATTAATTAGGTTTTTACGAGTTTTATGTGTTTTGGGGTTTTTATTATTTTCATAGTGTTTTAAGTGTTTTTTAAAATTTTAGTGATTTTCTAGGAATCGTTAGGATTTTATGATTTTTAGAGTTTTTAGGGATTTTAGTATTTTTTTTGGTTTTTAGTGTTTTTATGGTTTTTAGGGCTTTAGGGTTCTTAGTGCTTTAGTGTTTTTTGATGTTTTAGGTGTATTTATGGTTTTTTGGTTCCGGGAGTCTTCTGTGTTTTTAGGGTTTTAATATTTCTAGGTTTTTAGGTTTTTTTTATCATTTTTAGGTTTTTTGGGGTTTAATGAGTTTTTCATTTTTTAATGTTTTTAGGGGATTTTAGGGATTCTAAGGGTTTTTATGTTTTTTGGGGTTTTTATGATTTTTTAGGATTTTTGTTGTTTTTAGGGTTTCTATGTATTTTGATTGTTTTTAAGTGATTTTGGTTTTTAGGGGTCTTAATAGATTTTAGGTTTTTAGGTATTTATATAGTTTTTTCTGTGTTTTTGGGGTTTTTTACGTATTTAAGGATTTTTAGTTATTTTTTATGATTTTTATGGGTTTTTTGTTTTTAGGGGATTTGAGGGGTTTTAGAGTTTTTTTAAATTTCGAGGGTTTTAAGTTTTTTTTTTGATTTTGAGGTCTTTTTAGTTTTTAGGGTTTTTTGTGATTTAGAGTTTTAAAGTTTCAAGGGGTTTAAATGGGTCTTACAATTTTCAATAGTTTTTTAGGGTTCTATGGGCTATTATGAAATTTAATGGTTTTTAGGGTATTATGGTTGTAGTGGGTTTTATGGTGTTTTAGTTATTTGATGGGTTTTTTTATAGAAATTTTTTCTTATTTTTAGGGTTTTTATGTGCTTTTAGGTTTTTAAGGATTTCTTTGGGTTTTTTGGGGATATAAGTTTTCTTCAATTTTTTTAACGGTTTTAGGGATTTTTATGATTTTTAGGGTTTTTGATTTTGAGTGGTTTTATGAATTTTAAGGGTTTATGGGGTTTAATATTTTTAGAAATCTTAGGTTTTTAATGGTTTTAAGTGTTTTTTGTTTTTATGGTTCCACTAGGGTTTTTCATGGTTTTTAGTGGTTTTTTCCTTTTAATGGATTTTGAGGGATTATTTTAGGATTATTATTAATTTTTAGGATTCATAGGTAATTTTAGGTGTTTTGCGGTTTTTATGGTTTTTATAGTTTTTGGATTTTTACTGGTTTTCATGAGCTCTTTGGGTTTTAAAGGGTTTTGAATGTTTTTTAACCATTATATGGGTCTAAAATATTTTTCTTATTTTTAGTCATTTTCTATAGTTTTATGGATTTTATCAGTTTTTTAGTTTTTTGGGGTTTTTTTGATTTTTGTAGGTTTTTAGGGTTTTAGTTTCATTTTAGGATTTTTAGTGTTTTATCATTTTTTGGTTATATAGGGGTTTTTTTGTCAATTTTTCCTCAGTGGTTTTTCTTGTTTTTAGGTTTTTTATATTTTTAGGTATATTTAGTTATTTTTATTTATTTTTATGTTTTTTAGGAATTTTGAGGGTTATAGGGTTTTCTAAGGTTTTTATGGGTATTTTTCGGGTTTAGAGAGTTTTTGTGTTTTTAATGGTTTTAAATGTTTTTATGTTTTTAATGTTTTCATATTGTTTTTATGGTTTTTTACATTTTTAAGAAATTTTAAGGTATTTTTATGAATTTAAGGGTTTATAGGTTTTTTGATATATTTAAGGGTTATAGAGATTTTTATGGTTTTGGGTTTTTATGATTTTTGGTGTTTTTTATTATTTTTCTGTTTTTTAGGGCTTTAAAGGTTTTTTAGAGTTTATAATGTTTTAAGGGGTATAAAGGAGTTTTAGAGTTTTTAGTGTGTGTTTTAGGGGTTTAACTTGGGGTTTTAATATTTTTAGGGTTTTAGGCATTTTTATGGGTTATACTAGATTTTATGGTTTTTAAGTTCTTTTTATAATTTTTGGAGTTTTAGGGTTTTAGGTGTTTTAAGTGTTTTAATATTTTTAAAGTTTTGATGGTGGGTTTTAGGTTTTTTAATGTTTTTTATTTTTTTGTGTATTTTTTGGTCATTTTTAGAATTTATTTTTTGGTGTTTTACGTTTTCAGGATTTTTTTGTATTTAGTGTGTTAGGGATTTAGTGTTTTTATTGTTTTGTAGAATTTTTAGTTTTTTATGTACTTTTTAGTATTTTAATTTTTTCTTAGGTTTTTTCTAGGTTATCATAATTATTTACATTTTTATGTGTTTTTTTGGGATTTTTTAGGATTTAATGGGTTTTTTTGGTGTTTTTTTTATTTTGAGTGGTTTTATATATTTTTGAGGTTTTTGGGTTTTTTGAGTTGTTTAGGGGATTTGTGGTTTTTTTGGAGTTTTTCATATTTTTAGGTGTTTAAAGGTTTCAAGATTTTTTAGTGGTTTTTAAGGGGTTTTAAATGTTTTTAGGGTTTTAGGGTTCTTAGTGATTTGGGTGTTTTAGGTAATTTTATGGTTTTTTTGGATTTTTTATCACTATTAAGTTTTTATTAGTTTTAAATTCATTTTATGTATTTAAGGGTTTAATAAGGATTTTTTGGTTTTTACGGTTTTTTATGTTTTCAAATATTTTTAGGGAATTGTTATAATTTTATGGGATTTAGATTTTTTTTTGGGATATTGATGGATTTTTGGTATTTTTTTGTGAGTTTTTGGGGGTTTACGGGTTTTATCATTTTTTAGGATTTCTTGGGTTTTTAGGGTTTTTTGTGTTTTTTAGGGTTTTTAGGATTTTGAGCACTATTTAGTTTTTTATGAGGTTTATGTGGTTTTGGGTTTTTATTATTTTCATAATGGTTCTTAGGGTTTTTTAAAATTTTAGCGATTTTTTGGGAAAATTTAGGATTAGTATGTTTTTAGGGTTTTTATGGATTTTGGTATTTTTTTGGTTTTTACTATTTTTAGGCTTTTATGGTTTTTTTGATGTTCTAGGTTTCTTTATGGTTTTTGTGGTTTTTATATTTTTGTGTTTTTAGGGGTTTTAGGGTTTTTTAGGGTTTTTATCATTTTGTAGGTTTTTGGCGGTTGAAAATGATTTTTTTGATGTTTTTATGTGTTTATAGGGTTTTGAATGTTTTTTATATTTTTAGGGGTTTTAGGATTTTTTTAGGATTCTGCGTTTGTTTTTAGGGTTTCTATGGATTTTGAGTGTTCTTATGGGTTTTTTTGTTTTAGGGGTCTTATGTGTTTATAGGTTTTTTTTGGTTTTTAAGGGATTTTTTTCTAGGTTTTGGGGTTTTAAATATTTAAGGAATTTTAGGGATCTTTAAGGAATCTTATGGGTTTTTATGTTTTTAGAGGATTTTAAGGTTTGCAGTGTTTTTATTTTTATTTTTAGGGTTTTCATTGCCTTTTTATTTTAGGGTTTCTTTTAGTATTTTATATTTTTATGGTTTTTAGAGTTCTTAACGTTTCCATTGATTTAAAAGGGATTTACAATTTTCAATTGTTTTTAGGGTTCTATGTGATTTTATATTATTTAAATGTTTTTTTGGGTTTTTTTGGATTTTGTGTATTTGATGGTGTTTTGGTTCATTTAGGGTTTTTATTTATTTTATAATTTATTTAGATATTTATGGTTTTTACATGTTTTTAGGTTTTCATGGATTTCCTTGGGTTTTTCCAGGGGTTTTTTAGTTTTTCTCTTTTTTATGGATTATTTGGATTTTTAATATTTTTTTTCATTTTTAAGGTTTTTAGGGATTTTGAGAGGTTTTATGATTTTTACGGTTTTAGGGTTTTTAGGATTTTTATCATTCTTTGGTTTTTAAGGGTTTTAAGTGCTTTTAGGGTATTAAAGAATCACTAGGTTTCTTCATGATTTTTAGTATTTTATTCATTTTAATGGATTTTGATGGATTTTTTAGGATTATTATTATTTTTTATGATTCATTGGTAATTTGAGGGTTTCTAGGGTTTTTAGGTTTTTTGTGGTTTTTTGAGTTTCTATAGGTTTTCTTAAGCTTTTAGGGTTTTAATGGTTTTTTAAAGTTTTTTAACCTTTATAGGGGTCTAATGGATTTTTCATGTTTTTAGACATTTTCTATTGTTTTATGGTTTTCATCAGTTTTTTTTGGGTTTTTTGGGGGTTTTCTGCTTTTTACAGGTTTTTCACGTTTTAGTGTCTTTTTAGGATTTTTTAGGGTTTTAGTATTTTTTGGGTTTTATAGATTTTTTAATTTTTTTGGGTTCTAAGTTTTTCTTTTGGTTTTTTAGGGTTTTTAGAGTTTTTATGTTTTTTGTGATTTTTTGGGATTTTTTTATAATTTTTCTGGTTTTTAGGTTATTAGGGATTTTAAGGGTTTTATGGTTTTTATGGGTATTTTAGGATTTTTAGATTTTTTATGTTTTTAAGTTTTTCTTATGGTTTTTAGGATTTTTTAAATTTTTTGGAATTTTTTGGGACCTTTTATGATTTTAAGGGATCATAGATTGTTTAGGGATTTTGAGGGGTTTTAGATTTTTTTAGGGTTTTAGGGTTTTTATGATTTTTTGGTTTTTAAAGGATTATTCTGTTTTTAAGGGATTAAAGTGTTTTGAGATTTTATAATGTTTTAAGGGGTTTAAATGAGTTTTAGTGTTTTTAGTGTGTGTTTTAGGGGTTTATTGGGGTTTTCATGTTTTTAGGTTTTTTATGCATTTTTATTGGTTATTGGGGATTTGATGATTTTCAGGGTTTTTTTATAATTTTTAGTGTTTTTAGGTTTTTAGGTGTTTTATGTATTTTTATATTTTTAAAGATTTTTTTGTGGTTTTAGGGTTTTTAGGGTGTTTTTTTGTGTTTTTAGTTCTTTTTAAGAATTTATTTTTTGGTGTTTTATGTTTTTAGGGATTTTTAGGTTATCAGGGGGTAAGTGATTTAGGCTTTTAATATATTTTTTTATATTTATGTTTTTATATTGTTTTTACGAATTTAATTTTTTCTTAGGGTTTTTCATGGTTTTTTTAATTTTTTACATTTTTAGGTGTTTTTAGGTGTTTTTAGTATTTTTATATGTTTTTGGGGGTTTTTATTTTGAGGTTTTTTTGTTTTTTTAGTTTTTAGGGTTTTTTGAGTAATTTGAGTGATTTATCATTTTTTAGTGTTTTTCTTTTTTTATGGGTTTGATGGATTTTTAGGGTTTTTAGGGTTTTTTAGGGTTTTTAATATTTTTCTGGGTTTTATTGTCCTTAGGGATTATGGTGTTTTAGGTATTTTTTATGTTTCTGTATTTTAATCACTTTTACCTTTTTATTAGGTTTATGATCACTTTTTTATTAAAGGTTTTCAAATTATATTTCTTGTTTTTAGGTTTTTTTACATTTTCAGATATTTTTAGGGAATTATTATAATTGTAGGGATTTTTGAGTTATTTTTCTGAATTTAAAGGATTTCCGAGATTTTTATAGTTTTTGCGGTATTTGGGTTTTTAGCATTTTTTACGATTTTTTGGGTTTAAGGGGTTTTAAGGGTTTTTAGTTTTTTTAGGGTTTTTAGGATTTTTAGCATTATTGAGGTTTTTATTTAGTCCATTTGTTTTTTGGTTTTTCTTATTTTGATAGTGGTTTTTAGGGTTTTTTACAAGTTTAGTAATTTTTAGGGCATCATTAGGATTATTATTCTGTATATGGTTTTTTGGGATTTTAGTATTTTTTTGGTTTTTAGGTATTTTTTGGTAGGTATGTTTATGGTGTTTGTGGTTTTGGGTGGTTTTGGAGTTTTTAGGGTTTTTATGGGTTTTTGGGTTTTTAGAATTTTGTAGGTTTTTAGGGGTTCAAAATGATTTCTTAATGTTTTGGTATTTTTTTAGGGGTTTAAGGGGTTTTATGTTTTTAGGGTTTTTAGGTATCTTTTAGGATATTTGTTGTTTTTAGGGTTTTTAGATATTTTTAGCGTTTTGGGGGTTTTTGGTTTTTAGGGGCCTTATGTGTCTTTAGGTTTTGAAAGTTATTTAGGGGTTTTTCTATTTTTTTTTTGGTTTTTTACGTATTTAGGGATTGTTAGGTAATTTTTAAGATTTTTATGGGTTTTATGTTTTTAGGGGAATTTAGGGTTTTTAGGGTTTTTATTATTTTTAGCGTTTTAATTGTTTTTTGATTTTATGCTTTTTTTAGTTTTTTAGGGTTTTACGGTTTTTTAGAGTTTTTAAAGATTCATTTGGTTTAAATGGGTATTACAATTTTAAATAGTTTTTTTTTGGGTTCTATGGGCTATTATGGTATTTAATAGTTTTTAGGGTTTTTTTGGTTTTATTGGATTTTATGTGGTTTTGGTTCTTTTAGGGATTTTATTTATTTTATAATTTTTTATATTTTTTTGGGGGTTTCCATGTTTTTAGTTTTTTATGGTTTTCATTGGGGTTTTTGGGGGTTTTAATGTTTCTCTCTTCTTTAAGGATTTTAGGAATTGTTAAGTTTTATTTTATTTTTTTTGGGTTTTTAGGGGTTTGTAGAGGTTTTATGATTTTTGGGTTTTAGGGTTTTTTTTTATTTTTAGATTTCTTTGGTTTTTAAGGGTTTTAAGTGCTTTTAGGTTTTTAAGGTTCCCCTAGGTTTTTTTTGTGGTTTTTTGTTTTTTTCATTTAATGGATTTTGGGTGATTTTTTTGGATTATTATTATTTTTTTGATTTGTAGGTATTTTGAGGGTTTTTAGGGTTTTTCTGGTTTATTGGTTTTCTATAGTAATTCTTGAGATTTTAGTGTTTTAGTGGGTTTTTATTGTTTTTAATGTTTATAAGGGTATAAATGATTCTTTTTGTTTTTAATGATTTTATTTAGTTTTATGGTTTTCATCGAGTTTTTTGGTTTTAGGGGTTTTTCTGTTTTTTACAGGTTTTTAGTGTTTTAGTGTATTTTTAGGATTTTTTAGGGTTTTATCATATTTTGGATTTATAAATTATTTAGTGATATTTGGTTTTTTATGTTTTCTTAGGGTTTTTAGGGTTTTTAGGGTTTTTAGGTTTTTTATATTTTTATTGATTTTTAAGGAATTTTTTAGTATTTTAATCATTTTTTGGTTTTTAGTGATTTTGATGGATTTTATGTTTTTATGGATTTTTTGGGTTTTTTGAGTTTCTATGTTTTTAATGGTTTTAAATGTTTTTTGCTTTTTAAGGTTTTATTATGTCTTTTCAGGGTTTATTAAATTTTTATAGAATTTCGGGTCTCTTTTATGAATTTTATGATTTTATAGGTTTTTAGGGATTTTGAAGGGGTTTAGAGTTATTTATGGTTTTTGGGTTTTTATGATTTTTTGGGTTTTTAATTATTTTTCAATTTTTAGGGGTTGAATGGTTTTTTAGTGTTTACAACATTTTAAGGGGTTTAAAGGATTTTTATATTTTTTAGTGTGTGATTTATGGTTTTGTGGGGGTTTTTCAATTTTTTATGGTTTTTGTGAATTTTTATGGGCTATTTGGGATTTTACTATTTTTAGGGTTTTTTTAAAGATTTTAGCATTTTTAGGTTTTTAGTGTTTTTAAGTATTTTTATATTTCTAAGGTTTTCTTAGTGGATTTTAGTGTTTTTAGGGTGTTTTATTATTTTTTTGGTATCTTTAGTTCTTTTTTTGAATTTTTTGGGTGTTTTACTTTTTTAGGGGTTTTTAGGTTTTTAGGCGGTTATGGATTCCAGGTTTTTACAATTTTATTGAATTTTTAGGGTTTTATTTAATTTTTAGTATTTTAATTTTTTATTAGATTTTTTAAGAGTTTTTATAGTGTTTTTAATTTTTTAGGTGTTTTTAGGGATTTTTTTTGTTTTTATGGGGTTTTCGTGGTTTTTTCTAATTTAGAGGGTTTTTTGTGGTTTTAGGGTTTTTTGAGTTGTTTAGTGGATTTAAGGTTTTTTTATAGTTTTTCATGTTTTTAGGGGTTTAAAGGGCTTTTAGAGTTTTTAGTGGGTTTTTAGCATTTTTAATGTTTTTAGGGATTCTATGGTTCTTATGGATTTTTGATTTTTAGGTATTTTTTATGTTTCTTTTGGATTTTTTTATCTTTTATGTTTTTATTGGTTTTATGTTCATTTTTTGATTTATGGTTTTCATAAGGTGTTTTTGGTTTTTAGGTTTTTTATGTTTTGAGAGATATTTAGGGAATTATTATAATTTTACGAGTTTTAGATTTTTCTTGTGACTTTGATGTTTTTTTTGGATTTTTAGAGTTTTCAGGGGTTTTAGGGTTTTTAGAATTTTTAGCCATTTGGGTTTTATGTTTATTTAGGTTTTTTTAAGTTTTATTAGGGTTTTTAGTGATCATAGAATATTTTATATTTTTATGTGTATTTTTTTAGTATTATAAAGTTTTTTAGGGGTTTTATGGGTTTTTAGGGGTTTTGAGTTTTTCAGAACATTTAGGTTTTTAATGATTTTTTTGGTTTTTATGTCTTTTTAGGGGATTTAGGGTATTTTTGGGGGTTTTAGGTTTTTATCATTTTTTAGATTTTTATGGATTTTAATTATTTTAAAATTTATAATGTCTTCTTAGTATTTTTATGGGTTTTTAAGGTTTTAAATGTTTTCAGGGTTTTTTAGGTCCATTTCAATATTTTTTGGGATTTGTGTTTTTAAGTATTTTGAGGTTTTTATGGGTTTTATGCTTTTATTATTTTTTTTGTGTTTTAGGGGTTTTTAGAGTTTGGGGGGGGGGTTAAAGTGTCTTTAGAGTTTCATAACCTTTTTAGGGGATTAAGGTGTTTTTAAAGTATCCTGTGGTTTTAGGGTTTTATTGGTTTTTAGGATTTGTAGGATTATTATTGTTTTTTGGTTTTTTTTGTTTTTAGTGGTTTTACGTGTTTTAGGATTTTATGGTTTTTAGGGGTTTTAGGGTTTATATGTTTTCTAATATTTTTGGGACTTTTAGGGTTATTTAATTATTTTTTTGGTTCCTTGGGGTTTTATAAATTTTGAGGTATTGTAGGGGTTTGTATGTTTATTTTGTTTTTAATGATTTTTAGTTTTTAGGGGTTTTAATATTTTTAGAGATCATTAACGCTTTAGGGGTATAATGTGTTGTTATGTTTTTTAGGGGTTTCAGTGTTTTTTATGGTTTTTAGGTATATTTTGGGTTTTTTGTATTTTAGGATTTAAATGGGTTTTATGTGATTTTAGGTTATTAAGGTTTTCTTGGGGTTTTTAGTATTTTTAGTGTTTTATTTTATTTTTAAGAATTTTTTTGGAATTCGTAGGATTTATATAGTTTTTAATGTTTTTATGGGTTTTGATCGATTTTAGGGGTTTTTGGGTTTTCTAGGATTTTATGGTTTCTTTTGGGGTTTTAGTGTCTTATATGATTTTTTTTTGGGTTTTAGGGTTTTCATGAAATTTTTTAACATTTTTAGGTGTTTAAATTCTGTTTAGATTTTTTAAGTTAGTACATAGGGTTCTAATGGGTTTTATAGTTTTTAAGGGTTTACTATTTTTATGGGTTTAGGGGTTCTTTTATTTTTTTGGGTGATTTAGTGTTTTGGAATTTTCTAGGGTTTTAGGGCAAGGAAGATGCGAGGATTGACCTATTCTCGATCCCCCCCAAATTTATTATGAAAAAAGGATGCAACAAACAAGGGAGGGGAGGGGTCAAACGGCCCGCCCCCAAAAACCCTTTACAAACCCAAGATGAAAAAGACCCCTAAAAAAGAAATATCAAAAAAGAAAAAACACAGAAGTCCAAGAAAGAAAGATTCAGCAGCAGTCCCAACAAAGCAGCAACCAACATCCAGTAGCAGCAGCACTATCACCATATGCAGCAACTTCATCACCTCCAAAGCATCAGCAACATCACATCCCAGCCATGCAGCCAACGTCCAGCCCATCAGAAAAAGAAATGTCCCCAACAACACCTCCCAGCCAACCATCAGCTCACATCCACCAGCACCAAAGCCACGATTCATCAGCACCAAAGCCGGCAACACCAAATCCATCACCAATAGTTTCATCAGCCCATCATCAACCACCTATAGTATCATCTCCACGCATCCTAGTCCAGCATAAAACATCATCCAACACTAAATTTTCAGTCAGCCAACACTTCCATTTACGCCTCGTGAACAAGTAGCAGCACAACTCCTATCTCCCTCATTAGCACACACCAAAAGCCACAACAGCATCAACAAATTCAACACAGCCTAAACCACCTCAGCCATAAACTCAAACAGAGTATCTCCTACCAGATGAAGAAACCAACTAGGGAACTAGTCCACCATCCAAACATTCCATAATAGCATATTAATCACGCACCCACAAAGCAGTATTGCACTGAATCCACGAACCACCAGAACACCAGGAGAAGAACAAAAATGCAGTAACAACACCGCAACAATGATGACATACTTGACTTTCTGAAGAAACAGATGATCACCTGCAACCGTGAGTCTGAGGAACACCACTAAGGCCCAACACCACGAACTGAAACACCAAAATCTGGCCCACTCATCCCTGGATCTATAGCGGTGCATTGAAATGATTCCAGATTTAATTGTCTCCACCATGTATCTGCAACACCACGTGAAATCGCCCCGACCAGATCCGGCACCACGCAAAGTGCGAAGAGCAGATCGTGACCACTCATACATGGATCTGCAACAACGAGCGAATGGAAGACCAGTGCCAGCCATAGCCTCTAAATATCTACAACTTCGAATGTCAGAGGGTCCAGATCTTCCCCAAAAAACACCGAGAAGACAACATCTGACCACCGCCCCCATGGAACAAGAGGAAAGACCATATCTGGTCCACTCCATGAAATCTCCACAACGCCAAATGTCAGAAAGACCAGAGCATGTCTCCTCGTCCATGGAAGAAGCATTCCTCCGATGTTTCTTCAATAGAAGACTTACGAGGGAACCATCGATCTAGAGAAAACTGACCTCGAGAGGTGATAATAGCAGCGCAAAGCAAGCGGGCGCCTGAGAATCCACACCCGTGTCGGAGAAGCACCACGCGAGGAAGGAATGACGGCGAGGGACGACCCAAACGTGAGAGAACCCAGGAAAAGCAGTCGACATATTCTAATGGTTTTTAGGCTCTAGGGTTTTAAAGGTTTTAAGTGTTTTTAGGTTTTTAAGTTTCTATAATGTATTTTTCATGGGTTTTTGGTTTTTAATTTTTTATGGATTTTATGTTTTTTTAAATATTTTTATTTCTTTTCATTGGTTTTGAAATATTTTATGGGTATTGAGGGTATTATATGATTTTTAGTGATATAATTTTTTTTAAAAAATAGGTTTTGGGGTATTAAATGTTTTTAGGGTTTTAATGATTTCTTAGTGTTTTTAGGGATTTTATTATCGTTTATATTTTTTATATTTTTTTTTGGATTATTTATAATTTTAATGGTTTTTTTTATAGATTTTCATGGATTTTATAGTTTTTAGGGGTTTTTTTTTTATATTTATGTTTTTACGGTTTTTTTGTTCTTAGAGTTTTTATGGGTTTTTAGGGTTGTTTAACGTCTTTAGGGTTTAAATAGTTTTAAGAGTTTTTATTGGGCTTAGGGTTTTTATACTTTTTTGGGGTTTTAAGAGTTTTTAGGTTTTTAGTGGTATTTAGGGATTTTTTGGATTTTAATATTTTTAAGGTCATCTAATGTTTTTTCAGGATTAAACGATTTTAACAGTTTATAGTGGATTTTGTGGGACTTATGGAGTCTATAATGATTTGATGGTTTTTATTGGTTTTATGGTTTTAGGTTTTTAGGGGGTTTTTAGGGCCTTTTTATGTGTTTTCTGGTTTTATAGAGTTTTTTGGGTTTTAGGAGATTAAAGTATTTTTAGGTTTTTATGTTTTCTTAGGGTTCTTAATGGTTATTTTCTTAATGTATTCAGAATTTATTTGGGAATTTTTTATTATTTTTATAATTTTTTGGGTTTTAGGAATTTTGATGGTTCTTAAGGGTTTCCTTTTGTTTTTTTGGGTTTTTATCATTCTTAGGTTTTTATGTGCTTTTAGGTTTTTAGGGGTTTTATGTATTTTTAGGTTTTTAAGGTATTTATTATGTTATCTCAGAAATTTTTTGGTTTCAATTTTTTTTTGTATTTTGGGGATTTAATTGGAATTCTATGGGGTTTTAGGGGTTTTAAGGGTTTTGACAGGTTTTGAGGGTTTTTATTTTATTATGGTTTTTTGGGTTTTTTTTATGTTTTTTATAGTTTTTAACGATTTTTATAATTTTTACATGTTTTTGTGTGTTTGAAGTGGTTTTATATTCTATGGTTATATTTTTGGGTTTTATGGGTTTTTTTGTTTTTTATAGTTTTACAGTTTTTTTGGTTTTTAGGGTTTTTAGGTTTTTAGTGATTCTAATCATTTTTATGGTTTTAAGGTTTTATTAAGGGTTTTCATTTTTTTGAGGTATTTTTATGTTTTTATGTATTTATAGAGAGTTTTTAGTTTTTTATGTTTTGAGGGATTTCAGCGATTTTGTGGGTTTTTGGGTTTTTAGAATTTTTATGAATTTTTGTGTTTTTTAGTTTTTTTATTTTTAAGGGTTTTTACAATTTTTAGAGTATTTAAGGTTTTTATTGGTTTAAAATGGTTTAATAGTATTTAGTTTTTTTAGGTGTTTTGGGGTTTTTTGGGTTTTTATGGTTTTAAGCGGGTTTTGGGTTTTCAGGGTCCTTTTAGGGTTTTTAGGGTTTTATCATTTTTATAATTTTTAAGGTTTTAATCTTTTTAGTTTCTAATTTTTTCTCAGGGGTTTACATGATTTTTATGGTTGTTTACATTTTATTGGTTTTTAGGGAATCTATGTTTTTTTAATTTATTAATTTTTTCTATATGGTTTCTAGTTTATTAGGGCTTTTATGTTTTTAATGGTTTTGGGGATTTTGAGGATATATAGAGGTTTTCAGATATTTTAGGGTTTTTGATGGGTTTTTTTATGATTATTTATTGATTTTAATTTTTTTTAGATTTTTAATGTTTTCATATGTTTTTTCAGGGGTTTTAGAGACTGTTTAATTTTCAAGGATTTTTTGTCCATTTTCAGATTTTATATGGTTTTTGATTTTAGGGATTTTTAGGTTATTTAGAGTATTTCTAAGAATTAGGGGTTTTATGGGGGTTTAGTTTTTTGGTATTTAAAGGTATTTAGAGTTTTTTAATGTTTTTATGGGTTTAAAGAGTTTTAGAGTTTTTAAATACTTTTTTTTATTGTTTACATTTTTTTTAGGTTTTTAAGGGTTTTTTATTTTAGGGATTTTTGGTTTTTAGGGGTTTCCAAGGTTTTTAGGTTTTTTTGAGTTTTAAAGTATTTTAGTATCTTTTTGTTTTCATAGGGGTTATTAAGGGTTTTATGTTTTTTATATTTTTATGTATTTTTAGGTATTTTTTATGTTTTTATTATATTTAGGGATTTTGATGGGTTTTATGAGATTTTAGGGGTTATATCATTTTATGATATTTTGGGTTTTTATTGGTTTTTTAGTTTTTAGGGGTTCTAATGGTTTTTAGAGTTTTTTTTAACAATTTAGTTGTTTTAATTATTTTTAAGGTTTTTATTGGGTTTTAAGTTTTTTATGGGATTTCGTTTTTCTTAGTATTTTAGGGGGTTTTTTGAAATGGTTTTTTTGGTTTTAAGGTCATTATAGGGTTTTAATGTTTTTTAGGGTTTTAAGGGTTTTATTCATTTTTATATTTTCATATTTTTCATATGGGTTTTTTAGGGTTTTTATTGTTTTTTAGGTTTTTAGTGTATATTTTGGTCTATTTAGGTTTTTTACAATTTTAGGGTTTTAGGGGTTTTAATTTTTTTTGGTTTGTAAGGTTTTCTTATGGTCATTAGTTTTTTTATAATTTTTCACATTATAGTGTTCTTTTTGGATTTTTATGGTTTTTAGTATGGTTAGGGATTTTGATGGTTTTTAGGTTTATTTGGGTTTTTATATTTTTTTTGGTTTTAGGTTTTTTCGATTTTTTATGGTTTTTAATATTTTTAATTTATTTTTAGTAATTTTATAGTGTTAAAGGGTTTTTAATGATTTTAGTTTTTTAGGGAATTATTGGTTTTTAGGGTTATTTAATGTATTTAGGGATTTTTATGTTTTTAGGTGTTTTAGGGATTTTATGTGATTTTAGGTTTTATGTTTTTATTATGAATTTAAACTATATAAGGTTTTTTAATTTATTAGTGATATTTAACGGTTTTTCGGATTTTATGGTTTTTACGGTTTTATGTATTTTGAAGAGTTTTATGGTTCTTTATGATTTTTAGGGTTTTTATAATTTTTTAGGTTTTATGTGTTTTTAGAGTTTTTTTGGTATTTATTATTTTTAAGGGGTTTTCACGGTTTTTTGGGGTTTTATGATTTTATGGATTTCTAGGTATTTTTTATTATTTTTATGGTTTTTCGGTTTTTTAGTGATTTTAAGAGTTTTTAATGTTTTAGGGTTTTTATGTTTTTTTGGTTTGTTTTGGGTTCTGAGGCATTTTATTGAGATTTTAGGGGTTTTTAGGGTTTTTAATTTTTTCAATGATTATAAAGGCTTATAGTGTTTTAGATTTCTTATTGGTTTTTAGGGTTTTATGGATTTTAGGGTTTCTATGTTTTTTTACGGTTTTTTGTGTTTTTATGGTTTTAGGATCTTTCTAGAATTTTATTACAGGATTTTAGTGTTTTTATTATTTATTTGGGTTTAAGGATGTTAATGGGTTTTTATATTTTTTACTATTTTTATGGTTTTTCTGCGACTTTAGAAGTGTTTTAATGATTTTAGGGATTTTTATGGTTTTTTGGGATATTATGGTTTTTAGGAAATTTATAATTTTTATCGTTTTATGGTTTTTAGGATTTTTATGTGTTTTTTTTATTTTATGGATTTCACAGTTTTTTTCATTGGTTTTCATGGGTTTTTATGTTTTCAGTGATTTTTAAGTATTTTTATGATCATTATGATTATTAGGGTTTTAAGGGATTTTGAGTATTTTTTGGGATTTAGGGTTTCATATTTTTTTGGTTGTAAGGTATTTCTATGTTTTCAAGAGTTTTATGGTTATTTAGAGTGATTTAATGTCTTTAGTGGTTTAAATATTTTTAATAGTTTTTAGTGTTTTTTTGGTTTTTACGGGGTCTTGGGGGTTTTAAGGGTGTTTGATATTTTTAAGGTTTTTTTGTTTTTTATGGGTTTTAAGTGCTTTAAGGTTTTTAGTTTTTTCATAGAGGTTTTTTGGTTTGTTCATGTTTTTTACATTTTTATGGACTCTTAGGAATGTTTTATGATTTTAATTTTTTAGGAATTTATGGTACTTTGATGATTTTATGTTTTTTTTGGGTTTTACCATTTTTTAGATTTTTAGGTGTTTTAAGTGTTTGTAGATTTTTAATGTTTTCTTAGTAATTTTCAGGGTTCTTAATGGGTTTATTTTTTTAGTTTTTTTTGGTTTTTCTGGTATTTTTAGTGGTTTTGATGGTTTGGGAGTTTTATGGGGTTTTTTAGTTTTTAGGTGTTTTTGAGTTTTTTTATGTGTTTTAGGGATTTTTTTGTTTTTTTATCATTTTTAATGCTTTGAAAGGTATTGAAAATTTTTCATGAGATTTTAAGGATTTTATTTTTTTCAAGTGTTTTTATGGTTTTTTTGGGATTTTATGGTTTTTAGGGGTTTTAGGGTCTTTAAGGGTTACAAGGTTTTTATCATTTTTTGGTTTTTAGGGGTTTTAAATTTTTTAGGTTTTTAATGTTTTTTAATGGTTTTCATGGTTTTTAGGGTTTTTATGTTTTTAGGTATTTCTACGGATTTTTTGGATTGTTATCATTTCTAGGGTTTTTTTTTGGATTTTTTGGATTTTGAGGATTTTTAATGAATTTTATGGTTTTGGGGTTTAAGGTTTTTTTTAATTATTTTTAGAATTCTTTTTGATTTTTAGGTTTTTAAGTGTGTTTCAGTTTTTATTGTTTTCATTGTGATTTAATGGGTTTTATGATTTTTATTATTTGACTATTTGTTTTGGATTTTTTAGGTTTTTATGGCTTTTTGGTTATTTACTGTTTTTTTATTTTTTTTATTTTTATGGTCTTTTGTGTTTTCCAGGTTTTTTAGTTTTTTATGCTTTTAAATGTTTTTCATAGTTTATTAATATTTTATACATTTAAAGGGGTTTTTGTGGCTTTTAAGGTCTTTGTTTTATTTTTTAGGTATTTTAGGGTCTTTAGGGGCTTCTATGGGATTTTATGGGTTTTAGAGTTTTTAGCAGCTTTAGGGTTTTAGAATTTTTTTTATTTTTTTAAATTGGTCTAAAGTTAATTTAGGGTTTTAGTATTTTCTTTGAGTTTTTTAGGTTTTCTATGCTTTTTATGTTTTTAGGGGGTTTCATGCTTTTTTATAATTTTTATGGTTTTCATGTTTTTTGGGATTTTGATAGATTTAATGGGGTTTAGCATTTATTTTGGTTTTTGGTTGGGGGGGGGCTAGGTTTTTTTGTTTCTAATGAATTTTTAGGAATTTTTGGTTCCCAGGATTTTGTATATTTTTACGAATTTTTAGGTATTTTTTAGTAATTTTGTGTTTTCTATGGTTTTAAGGGATTTCGAGGGTTTTTTTCGGGTTATTATAATTTTATGGGGGTTTTAAACTTGTTTAGGGTTTTTATATTTTTTAGAGTATTTTTATATTTTTAGGTGATTAATTTTTTTATAGTTTTTACTTTTTTATGGATTTTAAGCGTTTTAAGGGTTTTAATGTTTCAGGGGTTTTTACGATTTTATGGGTTTTAATGATTTTTGGGTTTTAATGTTTTTAAGGTTTTTAACAATTTTTAGGGTTTTTAGATTTTTATGTATTTTCAGGTTTTTAATACTTTCATATGTGTTTTTTGGGGTTTTGGGTTTTTTATGTTTTTATGGAAATTTATAGATTTTTAGTATATTTATAGGTTTTTATAATTTTAGGGATTTTTAGTATTTTAGAGTTTTTTTGTGTTTTTTTGTGTTTTATAGATATTTTAGGTTTTTTGGAATTTTTATGAGTTTTTATGTGTTTTAAGGATTGTTATAGTTATTAATAATTTTTCGGATTATTATGATAATCGAGTTTTTATTGGGGTTTTAGAGTTACTATTGGTTTTAGGTTTTTTATTGTTACTGTGGTATTGTGTTTTTAGGGGTTTTTTCAAATTTTGGGTATTTTGTGGTCATTTTACAATTATTTGAATTTTTAGGTTTTTTGTTGGGTTATGTTTATTATGGTTTTTACGGTTTTCATTGGCTTTTTCATGGTTTAAGGGGTTTTTTACATTTTTAGGGATATTTTATAAGTGTTCTTCGTATTTTCTGGGGTTTTTTTCTTTTTAGGGTTTTAGGGTTTTTAGTGTTTTAATGTTATTTTTTGATGTTTTGTGTTTTTTGATTTTCAAAGATATATTAGGGGTTTTAGAATTATTTTTATTTTTTATGAGTTTTTGTGATTTGTACGAGTTTTTTGGGACTTTAGGGTTTTTAGGTATTTGTGGGTTTTATAAATTTTTAGTGATTTATAGGTTCTGAATGTATTTTGGTTTTTAGGTTTTTATAGGTGTTTCATGGTTTTTAGGTATTTTTATTATTTTATGTATTTTTCTGTATTTTTTGGAATTTTTATGGTTTTTAATGTTTTTCAGGATTTTGAGGGGTTTTAGTGTTTTTATGGTTTTTTTATTTTTTAATAATTTTTAATTTATTTTTGGTTTTGTGGTTTATAAACCTTTTTAATGTTTTATAGGGGTTTAATGGGGTTTTAGAGTTTTCCTTCAATTTAAGGTTTTATGGGATTTTGTGTTTTTAAGATTTTTATGGGTTGTTTTTGAGGTTTTAGGGTTTTATTTTGGTGACTTCCGCCCAGATTCCATGGGTAACACTATTCCCAAGATTGTAAGCAAAATTTTGGTCATCAGTTTGGGGAAGATTTTGAGGGACATTATCATTCCAAACTAGTTTGGGTTCATTCCTCAGAGGAACAGTCAAACCTATATTTTCACGTCCTTAGAGGGTATCAACATTATGAAAAAGGAAACAAAGGATGGGATATTTTCTCTACAACTTGATATTTCAAAGGCTTTCAATACCATAAAGTGTAGATTTATCTTTAAAGTCATTGGAAAGTACAATTTCTCTATAATTTTATAAAGATAATTAATACTATCTATAACAGTTCCAGAATTTATATTCTTATAAATGGTTCCCCAAAGGGGTTCTTCAAATTCTCCCAAGGCATCAATAAAGGGGACTCTCTCTCGGGATTTTTATTTGAAATTGTTGAGGATTAAATGAGCTAGTGCAGGCTGGAATTTACTCACCCATAAAATTAGGGAGGGACCTCCATTTTCCCTCCCACATCCTCTATGAGGTTGAAATTATTCTATTCGGTACGTTATCAATAAAAAAATATCGTCTATGAAAATGATCTTTCATCACTATGAGAGTGTAGCTGGGAAATATATCACCTGGAAGAAATCCTCAATTGTCTTTGGCAATGGAGTCTCCCCCTCAAGGTAGCTCTGCACTGCTGGCTGACTTGGAGTGAGGAGAGGCTCACTCTCTTTCACCTACCTGGGTATCCCCCTATTCTAGGGAATGGAAATGAAGCTGATACATTGAGGGAATATCATCAAAAATTACCAAGCAGCTAGCCAAATGGAAGGTAAAATTCCTCTCCCAAACTGGAAGAGTATATCTGATCAATTCCACAATAACCTCCATTTTCATCCTTTATTTTTCTATCTATAGATGGATGGTTAGTATTGTAAAATGTTTTAATGCAAGGATGAAGAATTTTACCTAGACGACTTGCGTCAATGAAAGAAAATTGATATCTATTTCCTGGAAGTACTGTACCAAGACGATTGAGATGGGTAGTCTTGGTATTAAAGAACTCATAAGATTTAATGATGCACTGCTTGGTAAGTTCACATAGAGCTTACTCAACCCACATGATTATGGAATGTATTTTCTCACCAAGAGGTTCACGCGTAGGATTTGTGATGGCTTCACTATATACATATCCTCCTGGGTGTGGGCAACTCTAATATCCTCATATAAGGATATAATCTCTCAGTTGAAGTGGACTATGACAAATTCCATGATTCTTAATAGCAAGACAACTCCATGTCTTAAGCTAATACATTCTGATGTTGTGACACCACCCTATAACCTAAGGGACATGTCGATTACTTTTTTAAGGGTTATTATTGTTTTTAGGGTTTTAAGAGATTTTATGGTCTTTTTATGTTTTTAACATTTTATAAATTTTTAGGTGTTTTAAATGGTTTTACATTTCTATGGTTTTCATAGGTTTTTCATGTTTTTTAGTGTTTTTTACTTTTTTAAGGATTTTTAGGGAAGTTTTAGGATTTTTAAGGTTTTAGGAGTTTTATGATTTTTTTAATTTTAAGGGTATTTATGGTTTTAGTACTTTTTGGTTTTTTGGGATTTTAGTGTTTTTATTTTAGTTTTTAGGTCAAAATGGTTTTAATAGTATTTAATAATTTTTGGGATTTAAATGGTTTTTATACTTTTTGGATTTTTAGGTTTTTTATGTGTTTTTAAGATTTTATAAATGTTTTAGTTGTTTTTATTGTTTTAATGGTTTTTAGAATTATTTATAATTATTATGGGTTTTATATGTTTTTAGGTTATTATGGGTTTATAAGGGCTTCTAAGTGTTTTTACTTCTTTATATTTTTTGGCATTCTTAGGCATTTTTATATTTTTTATTGTTTTTTTTTCAGTTTTTAGGGATTTTGAGGGGCTTTATGGTTTTTAGTGTTTTTTATTTTTTTTAGATTTTACTATTTCTTAGGTCATAAAGGTTTTCATATTTTTTAAAAAAATTTAAGTGTTTAAATGGTTTTTATATTTTTTTTAGTTTTTTATCTATTTTTATGATTTTATAAGGTTTTTGGGGGTTTTAATTGTTTTTATTACTTTTACCGTTATTTGGGATTCTAGTATTTTTATGGGTTTTATATGTTGTTTTGTTTTCCTGGGTTACTAAAAACTTCTATGGGTTTTTATGGTTTTTATATTTTTAGAAATTATTATGGATTTTTAGATTATTTATTATTAATTTAGTTTTTATGGATTTTGAAGGGATTGACGGTCTCTAGGGTGTTTATGGTTTTTTTGGATTTTAGGTTTTTTTTTTATTTTTTAAAGTTTTAATATTTTTATATTTCATTAATGCTCTTAGGGGATTAAAGTAATCTAATAGTTTTTAGTGAACCTATGCTTTTTATAGATTTCTAGGTGGTTATATGGTTTTAGGGGTTTTATGGGTTGTAGTGTTTTTAGTGTTTTTCAGGGGTTCAATGTATTTTTTGGAATTTAATGGTTTTAAGTGTTTTCAGTTTTTTATGGTTTTATTAGGTTTTTTAATAATTTTAGGGTTTCTTACATTGAATTTATTTTTACGTATTTTTTATAATTTTTATAGTTTTTAGCATTTATAGGTATTTTGAGGGTTTTTTGAATTTTGAATGGGTTTTATGCATTTTTATTTCCTTAGAGTTTTAAGGTTTTTTAGATTTTTTTATAATTTAAGGGTTTTAGTGGGTATTTAGAGTATTTAGTGGGTTTTTAGGGGTTTATTGGTTATTCGTATTTTTATGGTTTTGGGGGTTTTATTCTCTTTTTGTTTTATTACGTCTTTTGAGGGGGATTTAGGGTTTGTAGGGTTTTTTACATTTTAAGGGATTTTTATCATTTTTTCCGTATTTTTATGGTCTCTAGAGATTTTTTACGGTCTGAGGAGTTTTTAGGGGTTTTAGGATTTTCTTAGGATTTATGGGTTTTTAGTTTTATAATTTATTCTTAGTTTTTTTGGGTTTTTATGTTTTTTTACGATTTTAGGTTTATTATGGGATTTTTCAAAATTTTATTATTCTTAGATTTTTAGGTATTTTGAGGGTTTTATAGTTCTTTTTTTTATTTCTAGGATTTTTATAAGGTTTTTGAGTTTTTACGGTTTTTTTTAATTTTT
Organism: Viscum album; assembly: GCA_963277665.1. Taxonomy (NCBI): domain Eukaryota; kingdom Viridiplantae; phylum Streptophyta; class Magnoliopsida; order Santalales; family Viscaceae; genus Viscum; species Viscum album. The sequence continues at coordinate 2,008,461,960 of OY728151.1, read as the reverse complement.
TAGGGGTTTAATGTTTGACGATTTTTTTAATTTTGTAATGGATTAATGGGTTTTTAGAGTTCCTAGTGGGTATTAGAGCGTGTATGAGTTTTTATGGATTTTAAAGGTTTTCAAGAATTTTATTGGGTTTTACTGTATTTTTAGGGTCTTTAAAGGGTTTTGGGGGGTTTTCCATGTTTTTAGGGTATTTAGGTTTTTAGTGATTTCTATGGATTTTTAAGGATTTTTTGGGGTTTTAGGAATTTTTACGGGTTTTTAGTGTTTTAATATTTTTTTGTATTTTTTACTGTTTTTATAGGTTTTTTATTTTTATGTTTTTATGTGTTTTTAATGTTTTTATCGTTTTATTATGGTTTTTACGGATTTTAGGTCTTTTATTTTTTTATAGATTTTTTGTGATTTTTTAAGATTTTTATGGTCTTTTATATTTTTAGGGACTTTGGGGCTTTTTATGGTTTGTTAGGGGTTTTATGGTTTTTATTTTTTTTCTTGTTGTAGGGTTTTTTATATTTTTTATGGTTTTATGTTTTTTTAGTTTTTATTACATTTTTATTGGACTATAGGTTTTTTATAGTTTGAGAGTTTTTATTGTGTTTTGGGGTTTAAGGTGTTTTATGGTTTTAAGGCGTTTTAGGGATTTTACTGTTTTTAGGGTTTTTATGGTTTTTGACATTAATTAGGTTTTTACGTGTTTTATGTGTTTTGGGGTTTTTATTATTTTCATAGTGTTTTAAGTGTTTTTTAAAATTTTAGTGATTTTCTGGGAATCGTTAGGATTTTATGATTTTTAGGGTTTTTGGGGATTTTAGTAATTTTTTTGGTTTGTAGGGTTTTTAGGGCTTTTAGGGGTTTAGGGTTCTTAGTGCTTTAGGGTTTATTGATGTTTTAGGTGTATTTATGGTTTTTTGGTTTTGGGAGTTTTCTGTGTTTTTAGGGTTTTAATATTTCTAGGTTTTTTAGCTTTTTTTATCATTTTTAGGTTTTTTGGGGTTTAATGAGATTTTCGTTTTTTAATGTTTTCTTAGGGGATTTTAGGGATTTTAAGGGTTTTAATGTTTTCAGGGTTTTTATGATTTTTTAGGATTTTTGTTGTTTTTAGGGTTTCTATGTATTTTGATTGTTTTTAAGTGATTTTGGTTTTTAGGGGTCTTAAGAGATTTTAGTGTTTTAGGTATTTATATAGTTTTTTCTGTGTTTTTGGGGTTTTTTACGTATTTAAGGATTTTTAGTTATTTTTTATGATTTTTATGGGTTTTTTGTTTTTTAGGGGATTTGAGGGTTTTTAGAGTTTTTTTAAATTTTGAGGATTTTAAGTGTTTTTTTATTTTGAGGTCTTTTTAGTTTTTAGGGTTTTTTGGGTTTTAGAGATTTAAAGATTCAAGGGGTTTAAATGGGTCTTACAATTTTCAATAGTTTTTTAGGGTTCTATGGGCTATTATGGAATTTAATGGTTTTTAGGGTATTATGGTTGTAGTGGGTTTTATGGTGTTTTAGTTATTTGAGGGTTTTTATTTTTTTTAGAAATTTTTTCTTATTTTTAGGGTTTTTATGTGTTTTTAGGTTTTTAAGGTTTTCTTTGGGTTTTTTTGGGGATTTATTTATTCTTCAATTTTTTTAACGGTTTTAGGGATTTTTATGATTTTTTAGGGTTTTTGATTTTGAGTGGTTTTATGAATTTTAAGGGTTTATGTGGTTTAGTATTTTTAGAAATCTTAGGTTTTTAATGGTTTTAAGTGTTTTTTGTTTTTAAGGTTCCACTAGGGTTTTTCATGCTTTTTAGTGGTTTTTTCCTTTTAATGGATTTTGAGGGATTATTTTAGGATTATTATTAATTTTTATGATTCATAGGTAATTTTAGGTGTTTTGCGGTTTTTATGGTTTTTATAGTTTTTGGATTTTTACTGGTTTTCATGAGCTCTTTGGGTTTTAAAAGGTTTTGAATGTTTTTTAACCATTATATGGGTCTAAAATATTTTTCTTATTTTTAGTCATTTTCTATTGTTTTATGGATTTTATCAGTTTTTTAGTTTTTTGGGGTTTTTTTGATTTTTATAGGTTTTTAGGGTTTTAGTGTCATTTTAGGATTTTTAGGGTTTTATCATTTTTTGGTTATATAGGGGTTTTTTTGTCAATTTTTCCTCAGGGGTTTTTCTTGTTTTAAGGTTTTTTATATTTTTATGTATATTTAGTTATTTTTTATTATTTTTATGTTTTTAGGAATTTTGAGGGTTATAGGGTTTTCTAAGGTTTTTATGGGTTTTTTTCGGGTTTAGAGAGTTTTTGTGTTTTTAATGGTTTTAAATATTTTTAGGTTTTTAATGTTTTCATATTGTTTTTATGGTTTTTTAAATTTTTAAGGAAATTTAGGGTATTTTTATGAATTTAAGGGTTTATAGGTTTACTGAGATATTTAGGGGTTATAGAGATTTTTATGGTTTTGGGTTTTTATGATTTTTGGTGTTTTTTATTATTTTACTGTTTTTAGGGATTTAAAGGTTTTTTAGAGTTTATAATGTTTTAAGGGGTATAAATGAGTTTTAGAGTTTTTAGTGTGTGTTTTAGGGGTTTAACTTGGGGTTTTAATATTTTTAGGGTTTTAGGCATTTTTATGGGTTATACTAGATTTTATGTTTTTTATGTTTTTTTTATATTTTTTGGAGTTTTTAGGGTTTTAGGTGTTTTAAGTATTTTAATATTTTTAAAGTTTTGATGGTGGGTTTTAGGGTTTTTAATGTGTTTTATTTTTTTGTGTATTTTTTGGTCATTTTTAGAATTTATTTTTTGGTGTTTTACGTTTTTAATGATTTTTTTGTATTTAGTGTGTTAGGGATTTAGTGTTTTTATTTTTTTATAGAATTTTTAGTTTTTTATGTACTTTTTAGTATTTTAATTTTTTCTTAGGGTTTTTCTAGGTTATCATAATTATTTACATTTTTATGTGTTTTTTGGGATTTTTTAGGATTTAATGGGTTTTTTGGTGTTTTTTTATTTTGAGTGGTTTTATATATTTTTGAGGTTTTTGGGTTTTTTGAGTTGTTTAGGGGATTTTTGGTTTTTTTGGAGTTTTTCATATATTTAGGTGTTTAAAGGTTTCAATATTTTTTAGTGGTTTTTAAGGGGTTTAAAATGTTTTTAGGGTTTTAGGGTTCTTAGTGATTTGGGTGTTTTAGGTAATTTTATGGTTTTTTTGGATTCTTTATCACTATTAAGTTTTTATTAGTTTTAAATTCATTTTATGTATTTAAGGGTTTAATAAGGTTTTTTTGGTTTTTAAGGTTTTTTATGTTTTCAAATATATTTATGGAATTGTTATAATTTTATGGGTTTTAGATTTTTTTTTGGGATATTGATGGATTTTTGGTATTTTTTTTTGAGTTTTTGGGGGTTTTATGGGTTTTATCATTTTTTAGGATTTCTTGGGTTTTTAGGGTTTTTTCTGTTTTTTAGGGTTTTCAGGATTTTGAGCACTATTTAGTTTTTTATTAGGTTTATGTGGTTTTGGGTTTTTATTATTTTCATAATGGTTCTTAGGGTTTTTTTTACAATTTTAGCGATTTTTAGGGAAAATTTAGGATTATTATGTTTTTAGGGTTTTTAGGGATTTTGGTATTTTTTTTGGTTTTTTCTGTTTTTAGGCTTTTATGGTTTTTTTGAGGTTCTAGGTTTCTTTATGGTTTTTGTGGTTTTTATCATTTTGAGTTTTTAGGGGTTTTACGGTTTTTTAGGGTTTTTATCATTTTGTAGGTTTTTGGCGGTTTAAAATGATTTTTTTTTGATGTTTTTATGTGTTTATAGGGTTTTGAATGTTTTTTATATTTTTAGGGGTTTTAGGGAATTTTTAGGATTCTACGTTTGTTTTTAGGGTTTCTTTGGATTTTGAGTGTTCTTATGGGTTTTTTTGTTTTAGGGGTCTTAAGTGTTTTTAGGTTTTTTTGGTTTTTAAGGGATTTTATTCTAGGTTTTTGGGGTTTTACATATTAAAGGAATTTTAGGGATCTTTAAGGAATCTTATGGGTTTTTATGTTTTTAGAGGATTTGAAGGTTTGCAGTGTTTTTTTTATTTTTAGGGTTTTCATTGCCTTTTGATTTTAGGGTTTCTTTTAGTATTTTATTTTTTTATGGTTTTTAAAGTTCTTAACGTTTCCATTGATTTAAAAGGGATTTACAATTTTCAATTGTTTTTAGGGTTCTATGTGATTTTATATTATTTAAATGTTTTTTTTGTTTTTTTTGGTTTTTGTGTATTTGATGGTGTTTTGGTTCATTTAGGGTTTTTATTTATTATATAATTTATTTATATATTTATGGTTTTTACATGTTTTTAGGTTTTCATGGATTTCCTTGGGTTTTTCCAGGGGTTTTTTAGTTTTTCTCTTTTTTATGGATTATTTGGATTTTTAATATTTTTTTTTCATTTTTAGGGTTTTTAGGGATTTTGAGAGGTTTTATGATTTTTACGGTTTTAGGGTTTTTAGGATTTTTATCATTCTTTGGTTTTTAAGGGTTTTAAGTGCTTTTAGGGTTTTAAAGAATCACTAGGTTTCTTCATGATTTTTAGTATTTTATTCATTTTAATGGATTTTGATGGATTTTTAGGATTATTATTATTTTTTATGATTCATTGGTAATTTGAGGGTTTCTAGGGTTTTTAGTTTTTTTGTGGTTTTTTTAGTTTCTATAGGTTGTCTTAAGATTTTTGGGTTTTAATGGTTTTTTAAAGTTTTTTAACCTTTATAGGGGTCTAATGGATTTTTCATGTTTTTAGACATTTTCTATTGTTTTATGGTTTTCATCAGTTTTTTTTTGGTTTTTTGGGGGTTTTCTGCTTTTTACAGGTTTTTCACGTTTTAGTGTCTTTTTAGGATTTTTTAGGGTTTTAGTATTTTTTGGGTTTTATAGATTTTTTAATTTTTTTGGGTTCTAAGTTTTTCTTTTGGTTTTTTAGGGGTTTAGAGTTTTTATGTTTTTTGTGATTTTTGGGGATTTTTTTATAATTTTTCTGGTTTTTAGGTTATTAGGGATTTTAAGGGTTTTATGGTTTTTATGGGTATTTTAGGATTTTTAGATTTTTTATGTTTTTAAGTTTTTCTTATGGTTTTTAGGATTTTTTAAATTTTTTGGAATTTTTTGGGACCTTTTATGATTTTAAGGGTTCATAGATTGTTTAGGGATTTTGAGGGGTTATAGATTTTTTTAGGGTTTTAGGGTTTTTATGAATTTTTGGGTTTTAAAGGATTATTCTGTTTTTAAGGGATTAAAGTGTTTTGAGAGTTTATAATGTTTTAAGGGGTTTAAATGAGTTTTAGTGTTTTTAGTGTGTGTTTTAGGGGTTTATTGGGGTTTTCATGTTTTTAGGTTTTTTATGCATTTTTATTGGTTCTTGGGGATTTGACGATTTTCAGGGTTTTTTTTATAATTTTTAGTGTTTTTAGGTTTTTAGGTGTTTTATGTATTTTTATATTTTTAAAGATTTTTTTTTGTGGTTTTAGGGTTTTTTGGGTGTTTTGGGTGTTTTTTTGTGTTTTTAGTTCTTTTTAAGAATTTATTTTTTGGTGTTTTATGTTTTTGGGGATTTTTAGGTTATCAGGGGGTTAGTGATTTAGGCTTTTAATATTTTTTTTGATATTTATGTTTTTATATAGTTTTTACGAATTTAATTTTTTCTTAGGGTTTTTCAAGGTTTTCTTAATTTTTTACATTTTTAGGTGTTTTTAGGTGTTTTTAGTATTTTTATATGTTTTTGGGGGTTTTTATTTTGAGGGTTTTTTTTTGTTTTTTTAGGTTTTAGGGTTTTTTGAGTAATTTAAGTGATTTATCATTTTTTAGTGTTTTTCTTTTTTGATGGGATTGATGGATTTTTAGAGTTTTTAGTGTTTTTTAGGGTTTTTAATATTTTTTGGGGTTTTATTGTCCTTAGGGATTATGGTGTTTTAGGTATTTTTTATGTTTCTGAATTTTAATCACTTTTACCTTTTTATTAGGTTTATGATCACTTTTGTATTTAAGGTTTTCAAATTATATTTCTTGTTTTTACGTTTTTTTACATTTTCAGATATTTTTAGGGAATTATTATAATTGTAGGGATTTTTGAGTTATTTTTCTAAATTTAAGGGATTTCCGAGATTTTTATAGTTTTTTGGGGTATTTGGGTTTTTAGCATTTTTTACGATTTTTTGAGTTTAAGGGGTTTTAAGGGTTTTTAGTTTTTTTAGGGTTTTTAGGATTTTTAGCATTATTGAGGTTTTTATTTAGTCCATTTGTTTTTTGGTTTTTCTTATTTTGATAGTGGTTTTTAGGGTTTTTTACAAGTTTAGTAATTTTTAGGGCATCATTAATATTATTATTCTGTATATGGTTTTTTGGGATTTTAGTATTTTTTGGGTTTTTAGGGATTTTTTGGTAGGTATGTTTATGGTGTTTGTGGTTTTGGGTGTTTTTGGAGTTTTTAGTGTTTTTATGGGTTTTTGGGTTTTTAGAATTTTGTAGGTTTTTAGGGGTTCAAAATGATTTCTTAATGTTTTGGTATTTTTTTAGGGGTTTAAGGGGTTTTATGTTTTTAGGGTTTTTAGGTATCTTTTAGAATATTTGTTGTTTTTAGGGTTTTTAGATATTTTTAGCGTTTTGGGGGTTTTGGTTTTTAGGGGCCTTATGTGTCTTTAGGTTTTGAAGGTTATTTAGGGATTTTTCTAATTTTTTTGGTTTTTTACGTATTTAGGGATTTTTAGGTATTTTTTAAGATTTTTATGGGTTTTATGTTTTTAGGGGAATTTAGGATTTTTAGGGTTTTTATTAATTTTAGCGTTTTAATTGTTTTTTGATTTTATGCTTTTTTTAGTTTTTTAGGGTTTTACGGTTTTTTAGAGTTTTTAAAGATTCATTGGGTTTAAATGGGTATTACAATTTTAAATAGTTTTTTTTTGGTTCTATGGGCTATTATGGTATTTAATAGTTTTTAGGGTTTTGTGGTTTTATTGGATTTTATGTGGTTTTGGTTCTTTTAGGGATTTTATGTATTTTATAATTTTTTATATTTTTTTGGGGTTTTCCATGTTTTTAGTTTTTTATGGTTTTCATTGGGTTTTTTGGGGGTTTTAATGTTTCTCTCTTCTTTAAGGATTTTAGGAATTGTTAAGTTTTATTTTATTTTTTTTGGGTTTTTAGGAGTTTGTAGAGGTTTTATGATTTTTGGGTTTTAGGGTTTTTTTTTATTTTTAGATTTCTTTTGTTTTTAAGGGTTTTAAGTGCTTTTAGGTTTTTAAGGTTCCCCTAGGTTTTTTTGTGGTTTTGTGTTTTTTTCATTTAATGGATTTTGGGTGATTTTTTTGGATTATTATTATTTTTTTGATTTGTAGGTATTTTGAGGGTTTTTAGGGTTTTTATGGTTTATTGGTTTTCTATAGTAATTCTTGAGATTTGAGTGTTTTAGTGGGTTTTTATTGTTTTTAACGTTTATAAGGGTCTAAATGATTCTTTTTGTTTTTAATGATTTTATTTAGTTTTATGGTTTTCATCGAGTTTTTTTGGTTTTAGGGGTTTTTCTGTTTTTTACAGGTTTTTAGTGTTTTAGTGTATTTTTAGGATTTTTTAGGGTTTTATCATATTTTGGTTTTATAAATTATTTAGTGTTATTTGGTTTTTTATGTTTTCTTAGGGTTTTTAGGGTTTTTAGGGTTTTTAGGTTTTTTATATTTTTATTGATTTTTAAGGAATTTTTTAGTATTTTAATAATTTTTTGGTTTTTAGTGATTTTGATGGATTTAATGGTTTTATGGATTTTTTGGGTTTTTAGAGTTTCTATGTTTTTAATGGTTTTAAATGTTTTTCTTTTTAAGGATTTATTATGTCTTTTCAGGGTTTATTAAATTTTTATAGAATTTCAGGGCCCTTTTATGAATTTTATGGGTTTATAGGTTTTTAGGGATTTTGAAGGGGTTTAGAGTTATTTATGGTTTTTGGGTTTTTATGATTTTTTTGGTTTTTAATTATTTTTCAATTTTTAGGGGTTGAATGGTTTTTTAGTGTTTACAACATTTTAAGGGGTTTAAAGGATTTTTATATTTTTTAGTGTGTGTTTTATGGTTTTGTGGGGGTTTTCAATTTTTTTATGGTTTTTGTGAATTTTTATGGGCTATTTGGGATTTTACTGTTTTTAGGGTTTTATTATAGATTTTAGCATTTTTAGGTTTTTAGTGTTTTTAAGTATTTTTATATTTCTAAGGTTTTCTTAGTGGATTTTAGTGTTTTTAGGGTGTTTTATTATTTTTTTGGTATCTTTAGGTCTTTTTTTGAATTTTTTGGGTGTTTTACTTTTTAGGGATTTTTAGGTTTTTAGGCGGTTAGGGATTCCAGGTTTTTACAATTTTATTGAATTTTTTGGGTTTTTTTTAATTTTTAGTATTTTAATTTTTTATTAGAGTTTTTAGGAGTATTTATAGTGTTTTTAATTTTTTAGGTGTTTTTAGGGATTTTTTTTTGTTTTTATGGGGTTTTCGTGGTATTTTCTAATTTAGAGGGTTTTTTGTGGTTTTAGGGTTTTTTGAGTTGTTTAGTAGATTTAAGGTTTTTTATAGTTTTTCATGTTTTTAGGGGTTTAAAGGTCTTTTAGAGTTTTTAGTGGGTTTTTAGCATTTTTAATGTTTTTAGGGACTTTATGGTTCTTATGGATTTTTGTTTTTTAGGTATTTTTTATGTTTCTTTTGGATTTTTTTAACTTTTATGTTTTTATTGGTTTTATGTTCATTTTTTGATTTATGGTTTTCATAAGGTGTTTTTCGTTTTTAGGTTTTTTATGTTTTGAGAGATATTTAGGGAATTATTATAATTTTATGAGTTTTAGATTTTTCTTGTGACTTTGATGTTTTTTTTGGATTTTTAGTGTTTTCAGGGGTTTTAGGGTTTTTAGATTTTTAATCCATTTGGGTTTTATGTTTATTTAGGTTTTTTTAAGTTTTCTTAGGTTTTTTAGTGTTCATAGAATATTTTATATTTTTATATGTATTTTTTTAGTTTTATAAAGTTTTTTAGGGGTTTTATGGGTTTTTAGGGGTTTTGAGTTTTTCAGAACATTTAGGTTTTTAATGATTTTTTTTGGTTTTTATGTCTTTTTAGGGGATTTAGGGTATTTTTGGGGGTTTTAGGTTTTTATCATTTTTTATATTTTTATGGATTTTAATTATTTTAAAATTTATAATGTCTTCTTAGTATTTTTATGTGTTTTTAAGGTTTTAAATGTTTTCAGGGTTTTTTAGGTCCATTTCAATATTTTTTGGGATTTGTGTTTTTAAGTATTTTGAGGTTTTTATGGGTTTTATGCTTTTATGATTTTTTTGTGTTTTAGGGGTTTTTAGAGTTTTTTGGGGGGGGGGGTTAAAGTTTCTTTAGAGTTTCATAACATTTTTAGGGGATTAAGGTGTTTTTAAAGTATCTTGTGGTTTTAGGGTTTTATTGGCTTTTAGGATTTGTAGGATTATTATTGTTTTTTGGTTTTTTTTTTGTTTTTAGTGGTTTTACATGTTTTAGGATTTTATGGTTTTTAGGGGTTTTATGGTTTATATGTTTTCTAAGATTTTTGGGACTTTTAGGGTTATTTAATGATTTTTTTGGTTCCTTGGGGTTTTATAAATTTTGAGGTATTGTAGGGGTTTTTATATTTATTTTGTTTTTAAAGATTTTTAGTTTTTTTAGGGGTTTTAATATTTTTAGAGATCATTAACGCTTTAGGGGTATAATGTGTTGTTATTGTTTTTAGGGGTTTTAGTGTTTTTTATGGTTTTTAGGTATATTTTGTGTTTTTTGTATTTTAGGATTTAAATGGGTTTTATGTGATTTTAGGTTATTAAGGTTTTCTTGGGGTTTTTAGTATTTTTAGTGTTTTATTTTATTTTTAAGAATATTTTTGGAATTCGTTGGATTTATATAGTTTTTAATGTTTTTATGGGTTTTGATCGATTTTAGGGTTTTTTGGGTTTTCTAGGATTTTATGGTTTCTTTAGGGGTTTTAGTGTCTTATATGATTTTTTTTGGGTTTTAGGGTTTTCATGAAATTTTTTAACATTTTTAGGTGTTTAAATTATGTTTAGATTTTTTATGTTAGTACATAGGGTTCTAATGGGTTTTATAGTTTTTAAGGGTTTACTATTTTTATGGGTTTAGGGGTTCTTTTATTTTTTTTGGGTGATTTAGTGTTTTGGAATTTTCTAGGGTTTTAGGGCAAGGAAGATGCGAGGATTGAGCTATTCTCGATCCCCCCAAATTTATTATGAAAAAAAGGATGCAACAGACAAGGGAGGGGAGGGGTCAAACGACCCGCCCCCAAAAACCCTTTACAAACCCAAGAGGCAAAAGACCCCTAAAAAAGAAATATCGAAAAAGAAAAAACACAGAAGTCCAAGCAAGAAAGATCCAGCAGCAGTCCCAACCAAGCAGCAACCAACATCCAGTAGCAGCAGCACTATCACCATATGCAGCAACTTCATCACCTCCAAAGCATCAACAACATCACATCCCAGCCATGCAGCCAACGTACAGCCCATCAGAAAAGGAAATTTCCCCAACAACACCTCCCAGCCAACCATCAGCTCACATCCATCAGCACCAAAGTCATGATTCATCAGCACCAAAGACAGCAACACCAAATCCATCACCAGCAGTTTCATCAGCCCATCATCAACCACCTATAGTATCAGCTCCACGCATCCCAGTCCAGCATAAAACATCATCCAACACTAAATTTTCAGCCATCCAACACTTCCATTTACGCCTCATGAACAAGTAGCAGCACAACTCCTATCTCCATCATTTGCACACACCAAAAGCCACAACAGCATCAACAAATTCAACATGGCCTAAACCACCTCAGCCATAAACTCAAACAGAGTATCTCCTACCAGATGAAGAAACCAACTAGTGAACTAGTCCACCAGCCAAACATTCCATAATAGCAAATCAATCACGCACCCACAAAGTAGTATTTCACTGAATCCACGAACCACCAGAACACCAGGAGAAGAACAAAAACGCAGGAACAACACCGCAACAAAGATGACATACTTGACTTTCTGAAGAAACGGAAGATCACCTGCAACCGTGAGTCTGAGGAACACCACTAAGGCCCAACACCACGAACTGAAACACCAAAATCTGGCCCGCTCATCCCTGGATCTATAGCGGTACATAGAAATGATTCCAGATTTAATTGTCTCCACCATGTATCTGCAACACCACGTGAAATCGCCCCGACCAGATCCGGCACCACGCAAAGTGCGAAGAGCAGATCGTGACCACTCATACATGGATCTGCAACACCGAGCGAAGGGAAGACCAGTGCCAACCATAGCCTCTAAAGATCTACAACTTCGCATGTCAGAGGGTCCAGATCTTCCCCAAAAAACACCGAGAAGACTACATCTGACCACCGCCACCATGGAACAAGAGGAAAGACCATATCCGGTCCACTACATGAAAGCTCCACAACGCCAAATGTCAGAAATACCAGAGCATGCCTGCTCGTCCATGGAAGAAGCATTCCTCCGAAGTTTCTTCCATAGAAGACTTACGAGGTCACCATCGATCAAGATAAAACTGACCTCGAGAGGTGATAACAGCAGCGCAAAGCAAGCGGGCGCCTCAGAATCCACAGCCGTGTCGGAGAAGCACCACGCGAGGAAGGAATGAAGGCGAGGGAAAACCCAAACGTGAGAGAACCCAGGCGAAGCGGGCGCCATCTTCTAAATGTTTTTAGGCTCTAGGGTTTTAGGGTTTTTAAGTGTTTTTATGTTTTTAAGTTTCTATAATGTATTTTTCATGGGTTTTTGGTTTTTAATTTTTTATGTATTTTATGTTTTTTTGAATATTTTTATTTCTTTTCATTGGTTTTGAAATATTTTATGGGTATTGAGGGTATTATATGATTTTTAGTGATATAATTTTTTTTAAAAAATAGGTTTTGGGGTATTAAATGTTTTTAGGGTTTTAATGATTTCTTAGTGTTTTTAGGTATTTTATTATCGTTTATATTTTTTAGATTTTTTGTGGATTATTTATAATTTTAATGGTTTTTTTTGTTTTTTATATATTTTCATGGATTTTACATTTTTTAGGGGTTTTTTGATATTTATGTTTTTACGGTTTTTTTGTTCTTGGAGTTTTATGGGTTTTTAGGGTTGTTTAACGTCTTTAGGGTTTAAATAGTTTTAAGAGTTTTTATTGGGATTAGGGTTTTTATACATTTTTTTGGTTTTAAGAGTTTTTAGGTTTTTAGTGGTATTTAGGGATTTTTTGGATTTTTATATTTTTAAGGTCATCTAATGTTTTTTCAGGATTAAACGATTTTAACAGTTTATAGTGGCTTTTGTGGGACTTATGGAGTCTATAATGATTTTATGGTTTTTATTGGTTTTATGGTTTTAGGTTTTTAGGGGGTTTTTAGGGCCTTTTTATGTGTTTTCTGGTTTTATAGGGTTTTTTGGGTTTTAGGAGATTAAAGTATATTTATGTTTTTATGTTTTCTTAGGGTTCTTAATGGTTATTTTCTTAATGTATTCAGAATTTATTTAGGAATTTTTTATTATTTTTATAATTTTTTGGGTTTTAGGAATTTTGATGGTTCTTAAGGGTTTTCTTTTGTATTTTTTTGGGATTTTATCGTTCTTAGGTTTTTATGTGCATTTAGGTTTTTAGGGGTTTTAAGTATTTTTAGGTTTTTAAGGTATTTATTATGTTATCTCAGAAATTTTTTGGTTTTAATTTTTTTTTTGTATTTTGGGGATTTAATTGGAATTCTATGGGGTTTTAGGGGTTTTAAGGGTTTTGACGGGTTTTGATGGTTTTTATTTTATTATGGTTTTTTGGGTTTTTTATTTTTTTATGTTTTTTATAGTTTTTAAGGATTTTTAGAATTTTTACATGTTTTTGTGTGTTTGAAGTGGTTTTATATTATATGGTTATATTTTTGGGTTTTATGGGTTTTTTTTGTTTTTTATGGTTTTACAGTTTTTTTGGTTTTTAGGGTTTTTAGGTTTTTAGTGATTCTATTCATTTTTAGGGTTTTAAGGTTTTATTAAGGGTTTTCATTTTTTAGAGGTATTTTTATGTTTTTATGTATTTATAGGGAGTTTTTAGTTTTTTATGTTTTGAGGGATTTCAGCGATTTTGTGGGTTTTTGGGTTTTTAGAATTTTTATGAATTTTTGTGTTTTTTAGTTTTTTTATTTTTAAGGGGTTTTACAATTTTTAGAGTATTTTAGGTTTTTATTTGTTTAAAATGGTTTAATAGTATTTAGTGTTTTTAGGTGTTTTTGGGGTTTTTTGGGTTTTTTTGGTTTTAAGCGGGTTTTGGGTTTTCAGGGTCCTTTTAAGGTTTTTAGGGTTTTATCATTTTTATAATTTTTAAGGTTTTAATATTTTTTAGTTTCTAATGTTTTCTCAGGGGTTTACATGATTTTTATGGTTGTTTACATTTTATTGGTTTTTAGGGAATCTATGTTTTTTTAATTTATTAATTTTTTCTATATGGTTTCTAGTTTATTAGGGCTTTTATGTTTTTAATGGTTTTGGGGATTTTGAGGACATTTAGAGGTTTTCAGATATTTTAGGATTTTTGATGGGTTTTTTATGATTCTTTATAGATTTTAATTTTTTTTAGATTTTTAATGTTTTCATATGTTTTTTCAGGGGTTTTAGAGACTGTTGAATTTTCAAGGATTTTTGGTCCATTTTCAGATTTTATATGGTTTTTGATTTTAGGGTTTTTTAGGTTATTTAGGGAATTTCTAGGAATTAGGGGTTTTAGGGGGGTTTAGTTTTTTGGTATTTAAAGGTATTTAGAGTTTTTTAATGTTTTTATGGGTTTAAGGAGTTTTAGAGTTTTTAAATACTTTTTTTATTGTTTACATTTTTTTTAGGTTTTTAAGGGTTTTTTATTTTAGGGATTTTAGGTTTTTAGGGGTTTCCAAGGTTTTTAGGTTTTTTGAGTTTTAATGTATTTTAGTATCTTTTTGTTTTCATAGGGGTTATTAAGGGTTTTATGTTTTTTATATTTTTATGTATTTTTAGGTATTTTTTATGTTTTTATTATATTTAGGGATTTTGATGGGTTTTATGAGATTTTATGGGTTATATCATTTTATGCTATTTTGGGTTTTTATTGGTTTTTTAGTTTTTTAGGGGTTCTAATGGTTTTTAGAGTTTTTTTTAACAATTTAGTTGTTTTAATTATTTTTAAGGTTTTTATTGGGTTTTTAGTTTTTTATGGGATTTCGTTTTTCTTAGTATTTTAGGGGGGTTTTTGAAATGGTTTTTTTGGTTTTAAGGTCATTATAGGGTTTTAATGTTTTTTAGGGTTTTAAGGGTTTTATTCATTTTTATAATTTCATATTTTTCATATGGGGTTTTTAGGGTTTTTATTGTTTTTTAGGTTTTTAGTGTATATTTTGGTCTATTTAGGTTTTTTACAATTTTAGGGTTTTAGGGGTTTTAATTGTTTTTGGTTTGTAAGGTTTTCTTATGGTTTTTAGTTTTTTTATAATTTTTCACTTTATAGTGTTCTTTTTGGATTTTTATGGTTTTTACTATGGTTAGGGATTTTGATGGTTTTTAGGTTTATTTGGGTTTTTATATTTTTTTTGGTTTTAGGTTTTTTCGATTTTTTATGGTTTTTAATGTTTTAATAGATTTTTAGTAATTTTATAGTGTTAAAGGGTTTTAAATGATTTTAGTTTTTTAGGGAATTATTGGTTTTTAGGGTTATTTAATGTATTTAGGGATTTTTATGTTTTTAGGTGTTTTGGGGCCTTTTATTTTTTTTTAGTTTTTACCATTTTTAGGTGTTTTAGGGCTTTTATGTGATTTTAGGTTTTATGTTTTTATTATGAATTTTAACTATAAAAGGTTTTTTAATTTATTAGGGATATTTATCGGTTTTTAGGATTTTATGGTTTTTACGGTTTTATGTATTTTGAAGAGTTTTATGGTTTTTTATGATTTTTAGGGTTTTTATAATTTTTTAGGTTTTATGTGTTTTTAGAGTTTTCTTGGTATTTATTATTTTTAAGGGTTTTTCACGTTTTTTGGGGTTTTATGATTTTATGGATTTCAAGGTATTTTTTATTATTTTTATGGTTTTTCGGTTTTTTAGTGATTTTAAGAGTTTTTAATGTTTTAGGGTTTTTATGTTTTTTTGGTTTGTTTTGGGTTCTGAGGTATTTTATTGAGCTTTTAGGGGTTTATAGGGTTTTTAATTTTTTCAATGATTATAAAGGCTTATAGTGTTTTAGATTTCTTATTGGTTTTTAGGGTTTTATGGATTTTAGGGTTTCTATGTTTTTTTTACAGTTTTTTGTGTTTTTATGGTTTTAGGATCTTTCTAGAATTTTATTACAAGCTTTTAGTGTTTTTATTATTTTTAAGGGTTTAAGGATGTTAATGGGTTTTTATATTTTTTACTATTTTTAGGGTTTTTCTGCGACTTTAGAAGTGTTTTAATGATTTTAGGGATTTTTATGGTTTTTTGGGATATTATGGTTTTTAGGAAAATTATAATTTTTAACGTTTTATGGTTTTTAGGATTTTTATGTTTTTTTTTGATTTTATGGATTTCATAGTTTTTTTCATTGGTTTTCATGGGTTTTTATGTTTTTCATTGATTTTTAAGTATTTTTATGATCATTATGATTATTAGGGTTTTAAGCGATTTTGAGTATTTTTAGGGATTTAGGGTTTCATATTTTTTTGGTTGTAAGTTATTTCTGAGTTTTCAGGGGTTTTATGGTTTTTTAGAGTGATTTAATGTCTTTACTGGTTTAAATATTTTTAATAGTTTTTAGTGTTTTTTTGGTTTTTACGGGTTCTTGGGGGTTTTAAGGGTGTTTGATATTTTTAAGGTTTTTTTTTGTTTTTTATGGGTTTTAAGTGCTTTAAGGTTTTTAGTTTTTTCATAGTGGTTTTTTGGTTTGTTCATGTTTTTTACATTTTTATGGACTCTTAGGAATGTTTTATGATTTTAATTTTTTAGGAATTTATGGTATTTTGTTGTTTTTATGTTTTTTTGGGGTTTTACCATTTTTTAGACTTTTTGGTGTTTTAAGTGTTTGTATATTTTTAATGTTTTCTTAGTAATTTTCAGGGTTCTTAATGGGTTTATTTTTTTAGTTTTTTTTGGTTTTTCTGGTATTTTTAGTGGTTTTGATGGTTTGGGAGTTTTATGGGGTTTTTTAGTTTTTTAGGTGTTTTTGAGTTTTTTTATGTGTTTTAGGGATTTTTTTGTTTTTTTATCATTTTTAATGCTTTGAAAGGTATTGAAATTTTTTTATGAGATTTTAAGGATTTTTTCTTTTTCAAGTGTTTTTATGGTTTTTTTGGGATTTTATGGTTTTTAGGGGTTTTAGGGTCTTTAAGGGTTACAATGTTTTTATCATTTTTTGGTTTTTAGGGGTTTTAAATTTTTTAGGTTTTTAATGTTTTTTAATGGTTTTGATGGTTTTTAGGGTTTTTATGTTTTTAGGTATTTCTACGGATTTTTTGGATTGTCATCATTTCTAGGGTTTTTTTGGATTTTTTGGATTTTGAGGATTTTTAATGAATTTTATGGTTTTGGGGTTTAA
This sequence comes from Viscum album, assembly GCA_963277665.1. Lineage (NCBI taxonomy): Eukaryota > Viridiplantae > Streptophyta > Magnoliopsida > Santalales > Viscaceae > Viscum > Viscum album. Next base: position 2,008,445,363 of record OY728151.1, on the reverse strand, counting down.
GGTTTTTTTTAATTATTTTTAGATCTCTTTTTGATTTTTAGGTTTTTAAGTGTGTTTCAGTTTTTATTGTTTTCATTGTGATTTTATGGGTTTTATGATTTTTATTATTTGACTATTTGTTTTGGATTTTTTAGGTTTTTATGGCTTTTCTGGTTTTTATGGTTTTTTGGGTATTTACTGTTTTTTTGTTTTTTTTTGATTTTTATGGTCTTTTGTGTTTTCCAGGTTTTTTAGTTTTTTATGATTTTAAATGTTTTTCATAGTTTATTAATATTTTATACATTTAAAGGGGTTTTTGTGGCTTTTAAGGTCTTTGTTTTATTTTTTATGTATTTTAGGGTCTTTAGGGGCTTCTATGGGATTTTATGGGTTTTAGAGTTTTTAGCAGCGTTAGGGTTTTAGAATTTTTTTTATTTTTTTAAATTGGTCTAAAGTTAATTTAGGGTTTTAGTATTTTCTTTGAGTTTTTTAGGTTTTCTATGGTTTTTATGTTTTTAGGGGTTTTCATGCTTTTTTATAATTTTTATGGTTTTCATGTTTTTTGGGATTTTGATAAGTTTAATGGGGTTTAGGGGGTTTAGCATTTATTTTGGTTTTTGGTGGGGGAGGGGGGGGGGGGGGTTAGGTTTTTTGTTTCTAATGAATTTTTAGGAATTTTTGGTTCCCAGGATTTTGTATATTTTTACGAATTTTTAGGTATTTTTTAGTAATTTTGTGTTTTTTATGGTTTTAAGGGATTTCGAGGTTTTTTTTGGGTTATTATAATTTTAGGGTGGTTTTTAACTTGTTTAGGGTTTTTATATTTTTTAGAGTATTTTTATATTTTTAGGTGATTAATTTTTTTTATAGTTTTTACTTTTTTATGGATTTTAAGCGTTTTAGGGGTTTTAATGTTTTAGGGGTTTTTACGATTTTATGGGTTTTATTGATTTTTGGGTTTTAATGTTTTTAAAGTTTTTAACAATTTTTAGGGTTTTTAGATTTTTTATGTATTTTCAGGTTTTTAATACTTTCATATGTGTTTTTTGGGGTTTTGGGTTTTTTATGTTTTTATGGAATTATATAGATTTTTAGTATATTTATAGGTTTTTATAATTTTAGGGATTTTTAGTATTTTAGAGTTTTTTTTTGTTTTTTGGTGTTTTATAGATATTTTAGGTTTTTTGGAATTTTTATGAGTTTTTATGTGTTTTAAGGATTTTTATAGTTATTAATAATTTTTCGGATTATTATGATAATCGAGTTTTTATTGGGGTTTTAGGGTTACTATTGGTTTTAGGTTTTTTATTGTTACTGTGGTTTTGTGTTTTTAGGGGTTTTTTGGGATTTTGGGTATTTTGTGGTCATTTAACAATTATTTGAATTTTTATGTTTTCTGTTGGGTTATGTTTATTATGGTTTTTACGGTTTTCATTGGCTTTTTCATGGTTTAAGGGGGTTTTTACATTTTTAGGGATATTTTATAATTTTTAAGTGTTCTTAGTATTTTCTGGGGTTTTTTTCTTTTTAGGGATTTAGGGTTTTTAGTGTTTTAATGTTATTTTTTGATGTTTTGTGTTTTTTGATTTTCAAAGATATATTAGGGGTTTTAGAGTTATTTTTATTTTTTATGAGTTTTTGTGATTTGTACGACTTTTTTGGGACTTTAGGGTTTTTAGGTATTTGTGGGTTTTATAAATTTTTAGTGATTTATGGGTTCTGAATGTTTTTTGGTTTTTAGGTTTTTATAGGTGTTTCATGGTTTTTAGGTATTTTTATTATTTTATGTATTTTTCTGTATTTTTTGGAATTTTTATGGTTTTTAATGTTTTTAGGGATTTTGAGGGGTTTTAGTGTTTTTATGGTTTTTTTTATTTTTTAATAATTTTTAATTTATTTTTGGTTTTGTGGTTTATAAACCTTTTTAATGTTTTATAAGGGTTTAATGGGTTTTTAGAGTTTTCCTTCAATTTAAGGTTTTATGGGATTTTGTGTTTTTTAGATTTTTATGGGTTGTTTTGGAGGTTTTAGGGTTTTTAGTATCTTTTATGGTTTTTAGTGTTTTTAGGGTTTTTAGGGGTTTCATGTGTTTTTAGGTCTATATGGTTTTCATATGTTTTTTCGGGGTTTTTGGGTTTTTCCTTATTAGGGATTTTTTTGGATTTTTTTGGGATTTTATCATTTTTGTGGGTCTTCGGGATTTTGGAGGATTTTAGGTGTTTATGGTGTTTTAGGGGTTTATGTTTTTAAGGGTTTTAGATTTTTTTTTGTTTCATAGGGGTTCTTTGGTTTTTTAGAATTTTGTAATCTTTAAGGCATTTAATGGGTTTTTTGATTTGTTAATGTTTTATTTGTTTTTTGGATTTTTAGGATTTTATATAGTATTTAGGGTTCTATGGTTTTTAGGATTTTTAGGATTTTTAGGTTTTTAGAGGGTTTTAATTATTTTTATGTTCATAATTTTTTCACAAAATGCTTCATGGTTTTAGGTGTTTTAAAATTTTAGTGATTTTAATGGATTTGTATGTATTTTGAATATTTTGTAGGGTTTCTAGGGATTTTAATGGGTTTTAAGTTTTTTAGGGTTTTTTTTGGGTTTTCGGGTTTTTTTTGATTTTTTATCGGTTTTAGTTTTTTAATAGTTTTTTGAGTTTTTTAGGGAATTAAAATAATTTTAGATTTTTTAATGGTTTTTAGGTTGTTTATTGGTTTTAGGGTTTTTAGGTGTTTTAAGGGTTTTTATAGTATTTGGGTTTTACAATTTTTTTGGGTTTTACGGCTTTTTTTCAGTTATTAGGTTTATTAGGGGTTTAATGTATTTTTAGGATTTTCAGGGTTTTTTAGGGTTTTATTTTTTTTATTGTTTTTTAAATTTTCATATATTTTATGTATTTTTAATAAATTTTATTTTTGTTTATGGATTTTAGAATTTTTTTTTATTTTTTTGTTTTGTCTTGTGGGTTTTTAAATTTTTTAATCATTTTTAGGTTTTTAAAGGGTTTTTTAGTTTTTAGTTAGTTTTTTTGTTTTTATCGGTTTCTGGGTGAGGGGGTTATGGTTTGTAATTATTTTTTTTGGTTTTTATTGTATTAATGGATTTTTAGGGTTTTTAACATTATTTATTTTGTAAGAATTTTAAGTAAGTTAGGTTTCATGTTTTTCATAGGATTTTAGGGGTTTTTACATTTTTAAGGATTTTATGAATTTGAAGGATTTTTATGCATTTTAAGGTTTTTAGGAATTTTAAGGGTTTTTACGATTGTTAGGGTATTTAGTGTTTTTATGGTCTTATTCAGGGTTTTGGAGGTTTTATTGAGTTTTTAGGGTTTTATTATTTTTAGATATTTTTTAAAAAAAATTGTGGTTTGAAGTGTGTTTAGAGTTTTTGTGGGTTTTTTATTTTTTATTGTTTTGTAGTGTTTTTAGGGTTTTTAGTGTTTTTAGGGTTTCTAGTGTTTTTAGGGTTTCTTTGCTTTTAAGGGTTTTTACAATTTTTATGTTTTTAGGGTTTTAGGTGTTTTTAGGTTTTAAAATTTTTCATAGGGGTTTCAGGTTGTTTAGTTTTTTTATGTTTTTAGGGATTTTTAGGATTTTATGGTTTTTAGGGATTTTAAGTATTTTGATGTTTTTTGGGTTTATTATTATTTTTGGTTTTAGGGTTTTTTGAGTATTTTATGGTTTTAAATGTTTTTGAAATATATATTAAATTCTTAGTGTTTTAAATTTTTTTTATAGTTTTTATAAGGTTTTGTGGGTTTTTATGGATTTTTTCCTTTTTATAGGTTTTTAGGGTTTTTAGGGATTTTATGGAGTTACAGGGTTTAAAGTTCTTTTTAATTTTTTTTGAATTTTTTAGGTTTTTTTGGGGTTTTATGTTTTACTTGGTTTCTAAGGGTTTCTTATGGTTTTTGCAAAATTTAAATGTTTTTTATATTCTTATGGATTTTTTGGGTTTTAACTATTTCTATGGTTTTTAAGGTTTTTAATATTTTTGAGGGTGATTGGGATTTTTAGTGTTTTTAGTGTGATTACTATTTTTTGGATTTTACAGGTTTTTATGGTCTTTAGAGTTTATATGGTTTTTTGGGGTCTCAATGGGTTTTAGAGTTTTTATTGTTTTGGGGTTTGCGATTTTATGCTATTTATGGGTTTTAGGTGTTTTAGATTTTTTAGAATTTTTTAGGTTTTTAGGGGTTTTATGTGTTTCTAGGTTTTCTTAGTTTTTAAAGGATTTTGAGGTTTTTTTAAATTTATATTGTTTTTATTTATTTTTTAGGATTTTAAATATTTTTAGTGTTTTTTTAGATTTTGTGGGTTTTTATCTTTTTTAGGGTTTTTAGAGTTTTTAGAGTTTTTATGGGTTTCAATTATTTTTAGGTATTTAATTTTTTTTGGAATTTCAAGGTTTTTAAGGTTATATACATTTTAAATAATTTTGATGGATTTTTTTTATTTTTATGGTTTTTAATTTATTTAGGGTCATCGGGGGGTTTTAGGTTTTTTATGGCGTTTAGGTTTTTTACAATTTTTTTGAATTTTTGTGTTTTTTGGGCATTTTATACTTTAAGGTTTGTTAAATTTTTTAACATTTTATGGGTTTAAAATATTTTTAGAGTTTTTTTGTTTTTAGGGGTTTTATGGGTTTTTAGGGGTTTTAAAACTTTATGAGTTTTTATGGTATTATGGGTTTTTTGGGACTTTTATGGTACTAAGAGTTTTTTCGGGTTTTAGGGTTTTTTTTCAATTTTTAAGATTTTAGTGGTTTTAAATGTTATTTCATTTTTGAGGTTTCTTAGGGTTTTTCAGGGTTTTTAGGTTTTTTACATATTTTGGTAATTTTAGGGATTTTTTGGTATTTTTTATGGTTTTTAGGGTTTTAAGGGATTTTGAGGGGTTTTAGAGTTTTTTACGATTTTTATATTTTTTGGGGTTTTATGGGTTTTCTGAGTTTTTATGGGTTTAAAGTTTTTCTTAGGTTTTTAAAATTTTTATGGTTTTAAGGGATTTTTAGAGTATTCAATTGTTTTCTAGGGTTAATTGAGTTTTACAGATTTCTAATTTTTTTAGGGTTTTCATTTTTTTGGGTTTTAGAGGTTTTAGGGTCTTTGGGGGATTTTAATGTTTTTATAATTTTTATTAATTTTATGGTTTTAAGGGATTTTGAGGGGTTATATGATATTTGAGTTTTGGGTTTTTTTTATTTTTAGGGGTTTTGAGAGTTGTTAGGATCTTTTGATTTTATTAAGTATTTTAGGATTTTTAGGGTTTATTTTGTTTATAGGTATTCTTTTAGGATTTTTTGGGTTTTTTAAAGGTTTTTTGTGGATTTTTTTAGGTTTTAAAGGATTTTGGAATTTGTCATAATGTTTTTTGGGGCTTTAAATGAATTTTAGATTTTATAGTTTGTTTTATGCGTTTTTATCATATTTAATGTTTTTTAATGTTTTTAGGGGTTTTAGAGTTTTTTGGGGAGTTTGATATCTTTGGGATTTAGGGGTGTTTTAGGGTTTTGATTTTTTTTCAGTTTTAGGTTTTAAAGGATTTTTGGATTTTTGGATTTTTTTTAGGATTAAAATGAGTTTTAGTGTTTTTTGTTGGTTTTATGGGTTTTTATGGGTTTTTGTAGTTTTTAACATTTTAGGGGTTTTATTGTTTTCATGAGATTTTAGGGTTTTTAGGGTATTTGTGGTTTTCAGTGGTTTTTCTATTTTTCTAATTTTAGTGGGATTTACTGTTATTAGGGTTTTTATATTTTCTTAGGGGTTTTTATGTTCTTAGGTATATTTAAATTTTGTTCGATTTTTATTGGTTTTTTGGGATTTATGGATTTTTGAGGTTTTAAGGGTTTTTTTTCATTTTATGGTTTCTATGGTGTTATAGGATTTCAATTATTTTAGGGTTTTTAAAGATTTTTAGGGGTTTTAGTGGTTTTTAGTGTTTTAGGGTTTTAATTTTTATTTTGGGATTGTAGAGTTTTTATTATTTTTTAGTGTTTTTCATGTTTTTTAGAGTTTTTAAAAATTTTAGGGGTTTAAATGTTTTTTAGAGCTTTTAGTGGGGTTTTAGGGTTCTCATGGGGTTTTACTGGATTTTATGCTATGTAGGGGTTTTATGGTTTTACGGTTATTTAGGGGTTTCATGGTCATCTTAGGGATTTTATGTTTTTTTGAATTTTTTGGGGTTTTAGGAGATTTTGGTTTATTTTTAGGTGGTTAATGTTTTCTTAGGGTTATTTAATGTTATTAGGATATTTATATTATAATGAATTTTTATTGATTGTTTAGGATTCTTTTGGTTTTTTGGGTTTTTTTATTTTTATGTTTTGAAAGGGTAATTAGGGTTTTTTATGGTTTGTTACATTTTTTAGGTTTTTACAGGTTCTAAGTCTCATTAGGGTTTTCAGGATTTCTTTTGGTATTCAAGGTTTTTATGGTTTTTTATTTTTTTTGAGGCATTTTTAGTGATTTTTTATGATTTTTAGGATTTTTAGTGTTTTCAGGTTTTCAGGTTTTTTTGGATTTTTATTGTTGTATTGTGTATTTAGGTTTTTAAGGTTTTTTGTGTTATTAACTGTCTTTGAGTTTTTTATAATTTTATGGATTTTAAATGTTATTATGGGTTTAAATTTTTTTAATGTTTTTAGTGTTTTTAGGTTTTATGGTTTTTTAGTATTTTTACTACTTTCTGGGTTTTTATAGACATTTAAGGGTTTTAGCATTTTTAGGTTTTTAAGTGTTTTATGTGTTTTAGGGTTTCATGGTTTTCATAGAGTTTTTCTTTGGTTTTTATGATCTTATATATTTTTATAAATTTTTATGGATTTTTATTGTTTTTTAGTTTTTTAGGGATTTTTAGTTTTTCATCCTATTAGGGGGTCCATGTTTTTAGCATTTTTTATGTTTTTATTGGTTTTATGTTTTTTTATGTTTTTAAGGAATTTAGGGCTATTTATGGGCTCTTGTACCGTTATGGTTTTTAAGGGTTTATAGATTTTGAGGGGTTTTAAGCGTTTCTATGTTTTTTATTATTTTTTGAGGATTTAGGGTTTCTTTGGGGTTTTTAGTTTTTTAATAGGTTTTTTATGTTTTTTAATGTTTTTATGGGTTTAATGGTTTTTATAGTTTTTAGTTTTGTTTAGGGTTTCTATGGGTTTTCAAAGTTTTTATGTTTTGTAGTGGTTTTCATGGTTTTTTGTTTTTTAATTAATTTCGGTTTTTTAGGGTTTTTAGATTTTTTAGAATTTTTTTTGGTTTTTATGGGTTTTATGTGTTTTTAGGTTTTTATGTTTCTCATAGTGTTTTTAGGGGTTTTTAGGTTTTAGTTCTTTTTGGGAATTTTAGAATTTTCATGGACTAGTAGGTTTCTCAGGATTTTGAGGAGGTTTATGGGATTTTTGGGTTTTATTATTTTAAGATTTTTAGCGCATTTTAGGTTTTTGAGGGTTTTAAGTTTTTTAAAAAAATTTAATGTTTTCTTAGTGTTTTTCAAGGTTTTAAGGTATTTATCATTTTCAACTAATTTAGGGTTTTTTATAATTTGTATAGTTTTTATAATTTTTAAGGTTTTTAGATATTTTGTGGAGTTTTAATGATTTTAGGGTTTCTAGGGTGTTAATGGTTTTCTGGGGTTCTATGGGTTTTCTTTGAGTTTTTTCAGGTTTTTAAGGTTTTAATGGGTTTTTAGGGTTTTTATGGTTTTTATGGTTTTTAGGTTTTTGGGGTCTTTTTATGGTTTTTTGGTTTTGTAGCATTTTTAGGTACTTAGGGATTTTATATGTATTTAGATCAATATATTTTTATCTGGGTTTTCATTTTTTTCGGGGTTTATTACATTTTTATTCATTTTTAGGGTTTTTATGGGTTTTAGGGTTTTTTATTTTTTGTGGGGTTTTTATGCTCATTTTGGTTTTCAAGTTTTATATGGTTTTAAGGATTTTTAGCATGTTCTAGGTCATTAGGGGTTTTAATTATTTTTAGGTTTTTATGTTTTTCTAACTTTATTTCATGATTTTTAGATTTTTATGCTTTTAGGGATTTTTGGGATTTTAATAGTTTTTAGTGTTTTTAGTGTTTTTTGGGGTTTCTTAGTTTTTATTGGTTTATTAATTTTTTTATAGTTTATAATGTTTTTAGGGTTTTGATGGGATTTTACAGTTTTTTTGGGTTTTATTGTTTTTATGGATTGTAAGGGAATTTAATAGTTTTTTAGGATTGTTTATGGTATTTTGGGGGTTTCAGTTTTTTAGGGATTTTATGGGTTTTATGTTTTATTAGATTTTACTGGTTTTATATTTTTTAGGTTTTATGGTTTTCTTATTTTATTTTCATGTTTTTTAGTATTCTTTATGATTTTAATGATTTTATGTTTTTTTTAGGTGTTTATAGTTTTTTATTTTTATGGTATTTGATTTTTTTTAGTTTTTTTTAGGTTTCATTTTTATTTTAATGTGTTTTATGTTATTTTATATTTTATAAACATTTTTATGGGTTTAAAGGGATTTAGAGTTTTCGGTCTGTTTTAGGGTCTTTTGGGGTTATATGGGTTTTAAGGTATTTAGGTGTTTTATGGTTTTTAGAGTTTGTATGTGTTTTGACAGTTATTAATAATTTTTTTTTTTAGCATTTTTTAATTTTTTTGTGGATTAAATGATTTTATGATTTTATGTTTTTTTTTGGTTATTAGGATTTTTAGGATTTTTAAATTTTTGGGATTTTATGGGGTTTTTAGGAAATTTATGGGTTTTAGGGTTTTCAGGGATTTTGAGGGTTTTTTAGGGATATTGGAATTTTTAGTGGGTTTTTTGATTTTTATAGGGTTTTTTGAGTTTCATAATATTTTAAACTGTATTTTGAGTCATTAATGTTTCTAGGAGTTTAAAGGGTTTTTAATTTTTTAGTGGGGTTTAGGGTTTTTATGTGTTTTAGGTTTTTATATGGTGTTTTGGGGCTTTAAGAGGTTTAAGTGTTTTTTGGGTTTTTTGGTTTTTAATATTTCTTATTTTTTTGAGGGTTTTAAGTTTTTTTATTAATTTTATAGTTTTCTAAAGGGTTTTCATTTTTTAAGGGTTTATAAAATTTTAATAAATCATAGGTCCTTTTTAGGTTTCTTATGGTTTTTATGCTGTTTTGGGATTTTGAGGGTTTGTATGGTATTTTTTAAATTTTTAATGTTTTTATGATGTTTTGGGTTTTTAGTGTTTTATATTTATTTGGTTTTTAAGGTTTTTTTATTTTTTCTAAAATTTAATGTTTTTGTTGAGTTTTTAAATTTTTAGGGGTTTTAATTGTTTTCAGTAGTTTTTAGGGGTGTTTTGGGTTTTTGGTCTTTTTTGAGTTTTTAGGGTGTTTAGAATTTTTTGGGTTTTTAGGGGTTTTGTGTTTACTTAGTATTGTAATGTTTTCTATGGGTTTTCATGGTTTTAGGGTATATTACTTGTTTTGGGAATCTTATGTGTATTTAGTATATTTTTTAATATGTTGCGTTTTTCGGGCTTTTGAGGGTTTTATGGTTCTTATGATTTTCAAGATTTTTCTGGGTTTTAGGGGTTTTTGAGTTTTTACGATTTTAATGATTTTTAGAGGTTTTTAAAATTTTAGGGGTTTAAATTTGTTTTAGTATTTTAGTTGGTTTGTAGTGTTTTTATTAGTTTTTGGGTGTTTTTAAGGATTTTTTGGTTTTTGTAGATGTCAGCGGTATTTATGTTCTTTTTGGGTGGTTAGGGTATATATAATATTTGAGAGTTTTTAGGGGGATAATTTTTTTAGGTTTGTAAGTATTTATTAAGGAATTATAAATTTTTAAGGTTTTTATGTTTCAAGTATTTTTTTGGGATTTAAGGATTTTTATGGTTTTTAGGGTATATACGGTTTTTGATGGGTTTTAAGGTTTATAAAGGTTTTTTGAGTTTTTAATAGATTTATGTTTGTTAGGGGTTTTAAGTAGATTTAGGTATTTAAGGATTTATTAGGGGTTTTCAAGGATTTTTGGGGTCTTTTACATTTTTATGGAATTTTGGGGAATTTTTATGATTTTTTTGGCTTTTAGGGGTTTTGGGACTATGACTATTAAATATTTTTTTACATATTTTCAGTTTGTAGGGTTTTATGGTTTTTGGGTGGTTTTATGAGTTTTTTTTTTGAGTTTCTAGGGTTTTATTTGGTTGTAGAGTTTTGTAATGTTTTTAGGGGTTTTAAGGGGTTTAATAGCTTTAGTGGATTTATGGTTTAACAGGTTTCTATGGATTTTAAGGCTTTTAGGGGTTGTAGGGTTTTTAGGGGCTTTTAGGTTTTTTTAGGTTTTTTAGTATTTTTTCAGTTTTTATGGGTTTGAAGTGTTTCTATATTTTTAAGGTTTTATTAGGTTTTTTATGTTTTTAGGGGGTTTTAAATTTTAGGGATTTTTAGTTCATTTTATAATTTTTAGGGTTTTTTTTGCTATTAGGTATTTTGATGGGTTTAAGGGGTTTTTAGAGACATTATTGTTTTTTTGGTTTTAGAAATTTTTATGTTTTTATAGGGTTTATGTGTTTTAGGTTTTTGAGGCTTGCTTATATTTTTTAGGGTTTTTATAGTATTTAAATTTTTTAGTGATTTTTATTTATTTTATATGATTTTTATGGTTTTTGTATTTTTTTTGTGTTTTTTAGGGTTTTTATGGTTTAATTTTTTTTAATTTTTATGGGTTTTGGGGGTTTATGGTTTTTTTGATTTGTTAAGGTTTTTAATATTGTTTTTTTTAATTTTTTGTGGTTTTTATGGGTTTTAAGAATGTTTAGTTGTTTTTTTAGTTTAAAGTAGTTTTTTTTATTTTAGGGGGTTTATGGTTTTTATAGGTGTTTAGGGATTTTAGGGTCCTTTTATTATTTTTTAGATTTTTTATCATTTTTTATATTTTAAGGAGTTTATGTTTTTTTAGGTTTTTAAGGTTTTGTTAGTGTTTTTCATGGTTATTAGTATTTAAACGTTTTTAGCTATTTTTAGGATGCTATAAGGAATTTTATTGTTTTTGCTGCATTTTGGGATTTTTTAGGGGTCTTCAGGTTTTTATGGTTTTTTTTGGCATTTTAGGGTTTTTTGGATTTTTTAGGGTTTGGTGTTTTTAATGTTTTTTTATTATTTTTAGGTGTTTAAATGGTTTTAGTGTTTTTATTTTTTTAGGCGTTTTGTGTGTATTAAGTGTTTTTTAGAGATATAGATTATTTAATGTTTTTGGTGTATTTAAGGTCTATAGGTTCTTTTTATGTTTTATTGATTTTTATTATTTTTTAGTTATATTGGGGTTTTAATTTTTTTATGTTTTTAAGGATATATTAGGGTTCATATTTCTATTTACATTTCAATGGAATTTTAGGGATTTTTTTATTTTTATGGTTTTTTAGATTTAAGGGATTTTTAGGGTTTGGGTTTTCTTAGTTTTTTTTATATTTACCATTTTAATAATTTTTAGGGTTTTAGGATTTTTTTTATTTTTTTATGCTGTTATGGGTTTTTAGATTTTTTGTATCAATTTTATGTGTTTAATGGGTTTTTAGTGTTTTAGTGGGTTTTAGGTTTTTTATGTAATTTTAGTGTTCTTATTGGTTTTTAGGGGTTTTATGGTATTTAGGGGTTTAAATGATTTTTGGGTCTTTTAGTGTATTTTTATGTTTTTGTCATTTTTTATATTTTTAAGTGTTTTATGTGTTTTTAGGTTTTTCTTGTTCTCCTTATTATTTTCTAGGTATTTAGTGTTTTTTTTGTATTTTTAGGTATTTTTAAATAATTTTTTGTTTTCTCTGTGTTTTTGAATTTTTGGGTTTTCATGGTTGTTTAAGGTTTTTAGGATTTCTGGTGTTTTAGATTTGTTAGGTTTTTAGATGTATTTATTGTTTTTACATTTTTATATTTTTCTGAGAAATTTCTAGGTTTTTAGGGGTTTTTATATTTTATGGGATATCTTGATATTTTTAGTATTTTTATGGGGTTTTTTAGTTTTTTTTGGTTTTAATGTTTTTTATAAATTTTAAGGGTTTTTTGTGGGTTTTGGGATTGGGGGGAGGGGGGTTTAGGGGGTTTTGTTTTGAGTTTTTAGAGTTTTTTATTGCTTTTTGGAGTTTTAAACGTTTTTTGGGTTTAAAGGGTTTATTAGAGTTATTAGTGGTTTATTAGGGTTTTATTGGTTTTAGGGTTTTTAGGGGTTTGGGGGGTTTTATGTTTTTTTATCATTTTTTACATTTTTAGGGGTTTTAAAATATTTTGGTTTTTAACATTTTCGTAGGGTTTTTCATGTCTTTTAGGGATTTTTACATTTTTTTGGATTTTGAGGAAATTTTTATTATTTTTTATGTTTTAGGGATATTGAGGGATTTTAGGGATTTTTAGGGTGATTTTGGGTTTTTATGTGTCATTTTTGTTTTAGGAACTTTTTAGTTTTTTAGGGTATTAAGGGTTTATAGATTTTTTTAAAATTTTATGGGTTTAAAGTGTTTTTAGAGTTTTTAGTGGGGTTTTTAGAATTTTTATAGGTTTTATGGTTTTTAAAGTTATTAAGGCGCTTTATAATTTTTTGTATTTTTAGGTTTTTAGGGGTTTAAGAGATTTTTAGTTTTTAAGGGTTTTAAGTGTTTTTAGGATTTCAATGATTTCTTAACGTCCAAAAGACCCATTATCAAATTCAGGCAGGGATATGTTTTTGGGTACTATAGAAAATCTATAGTAGTACTTTAGTGGCATGACACAGTAGCAGCATAGGGACTATAGTTGGTCTTTCATGTCCTCGGGCCAAAGGACTAGATAATGGTTCCCCTTCTACCCAATTAGAAAAAATGAGGTCTTCACTTTAATAATAAAAAACGAGGCATTGACGCCCACCTTTAAATATAAATATTTCAATGATTTCGTAGTCTTTTCAATGGTTTGTAAGTTTTTTTTTACATTTTTATGGGTTTTTAGGACTTTAATGATTGTTTTTAATATTAGTAGGGTTTTAAATGGTTTTTAGAGATTTTAGGGGTTTTTATGGAATTTTATAGTTTTAATGGTTTAAGGTGTTTTATGGTTTTTTTTATTTTAATGTATTTTTAGGTTGTGAGATTTTTTTTTGTTTTTAGGGGTTTTTATTTTGTTTAGGTATTAATCTTTTCTTATGTTTTTACATGGAATTTATGATTTTTTATGTTTTTTATATATTTTAAGGGATTTTTAGGATTTTTATGGTTTTTGTGGTATTAGGGATTTTAAGTGTTTTAGGTTTTTAAATGTTTTTTGGGGGTTTATGGTTGGTTTTTTGTGGTTTTTTATAATTTTTAAGGGTTTGATGTTTTTTTGTGTTTTATGGTTTTTAGTGATTTAAATGGTTTTTAGTGTTGTAGTTCGTTTTTATTATTTTATGGGTTTTTAGTATTTATGGTTTTTAATGTTTTTGGAGTTTTTAGGCTTTTAGGGTCTTTTATGGTTTTCTAGTATTTTTAGTTTTTATGTGTTTTTAAGTTTTTAATTTGTTTCTTAGGGTTTTTGAGGTATATAAGGTTTTTGATTTTATTATGGATTTTAGGTATTTTTTATTATATTTATGGTTTTTAGACTTTTTAGGGATTTTGTGTGTTTTTAGATTTCTTTTGGTTTTTATGAGTTTTATCTTTTTTTGGGGATTTTAGGGATTTTAAGTGTTTTTAGGTTTTTATATTTTTCTTTTAGGATTTCAGGGATTTATGGGTTTTTATATTTTTAGGGATTTTTAGTGTATTTTAATATTTTTAGGTTTTTATGGATTTTGAGTGTTTTTGTGCTTTTTTGATCTTTTTAGTGGGGTTTTTAGTGTTTTTATCCATTTTTGTGGTTTTTTTAAATTTAGGGTTTTTTTGTTTTTTGGTTTTTTTTGTTTTGTTTGGGGTTTTTAGTGTTTTTATAATTTTTTAGGTTTTCAGGGGTTTTACGTGTTTTTATGTTTTTAATATTTTCATTGGGTTTTTCAAGGTTATTAGGGATTTTTACATTTTTTGATATTTTTTGTGATTTTTTGGTTTATTATGGTTTTTAAGGTTTTTAGGATTTTTTTTTGGATTTAGTGTTTTATTATCGGTTTCCAAGGTATTTATCATTTTTAGTGTTTTTTACATTTTTAGGGGTTTAATGGGGTTTTATACGTTTTATTGGGTTTTTTGGATTTTATGGGGTTTTAGAGATTTTTATGGTTTTATGGGTTTTATGGTTTTTAGTAACTTTTAGGGTTTTATTATTTTTATCATTTTTTAGGTTTTAGTGGCTTTAATTTTTTTTGTTTCTCAGGGTTTCATAGGGGTTTTCAGGGGTGTATGGTTTTCTTATTTTTATGGAATTTTTGGACTTTTTAGGATATTTTTTATTTTTTTAGTGTTTTTGGTATTTTCTGGGGTTTTCTAGTTTTTTAATGTTTTAGGGTTTTTAACATATTTTTAATTTTTAGGGGTTTTAAAATTTTTTAAATTTTATGGTTTTTATGGAATTTTTTTGTGTTTAAGGATTTTATGGATTTTTTTTGATTTTAGGGTATTTACCATTTTTAGAGATTTTGAGGGTTTATTGGGATTTTGAGGATTTTTATGATTTTTATGGTTTATTGGTTTTCTGGGGAATTTATGAATTTTTTTTTGTTTTTAAGGGATTTTATATAATTTTAATGTTTCTAGTGAATGAAAGGGTTGTTAGAGTTTTTAGTGGTTTTTAGGTCTTATTGTTTCTGGGTTTTTTGATGGGTTTTTTTTGGATTTTATGGTATTATGGGTTTTTAGGTTTTTAGGGTCTTTTTGGTTTTCATGATTTTATGTTTTTGGGGTTTTAAGTGAGTTTTGGTTTATAATGTTTTTTAAGCAGTTTTCCCTGTTTTAAGGAATTTTTATTTATAGGGATCTTTAGTGAAGTTTTAGTATTTCTATGGTTTTTTTGTTTTTATATATTTTGGGGGGTTTTAGGGGTTTCATCATTTTGAGGTTTTTTAGTTTATTTTTATTTTTTTTAGTTTTTAATTTTTTATCTAAGGGTTTTTTAGTTTTTTATGTTTTTTAAAAATTTTCAGGTATTTTTAGGGAATTTTTAGGATTTTTTTGGTTTTTAGTGTTATTTATGGATTTTGAGGGATTTTAGGGGTTTTAGGGTTTAGGGGGTTTTTTGATTCATAGAGTTTTTTTAATTTTTTGGGGTTTTAATTTTTTCAGTTTTTAAATGTTTTTTGGTTTTTAATGGGTTTTTTAGTTTTTAGTGATTTTTAGTGGTTTTGGGTTTTTTAATAATATTAATCGTTTTTGGGTATTTATGGTTTTTATTTTATAGGTTTTCTATGATTTTTAAGATATTTTTGGGGTTTTAGGGATTTAAGTGTTTTTTATAATTTTAATGTTTTCTTAGTGTTTGTCAGGATTTTTCACATTTTTAATATTTTTTCGGGGAATTTTTGGAATTTTATGGTTTTTAGGGATTTTGAGGGTTTTAGGGTATTTTAGTGTTTTTAAAGTTTATATGTATTTATTGGGATATTAGATTTACTTTTTTGTTTGTCTGGTTTTACAGGTTTTTTTGAGTTTTTTAACGATTTTGTGGTTTAAATGTTTTTATACATTTAAGTGGTTTATAAGGTTTTTGTGGCGTTTTAGGGTTTTATGGTCTTTAATTGTTTTAATTGTTTTTTTGTTATTTTTTGTGTTTTAATGTTTTTATTGTTTTTAAGATTTTGGGGGTTTTAAGGATTTTGAAGGTATTTAGGGTTTTTAGTGTTTTTATGGTTTTATTCATTTTATGTGTTTTATGTGTTTTTTAGTATTTAGGGTTTTATGGTTATTTAGAATTTTTTAAAAGTTTTAGTGGTCTAGAGGGTTTTTTTAGTTTATTGGGGTTTTATAGTTTTTATTGGTTTATTGTTTTAATGGGGTTTTGGGGATTATTGGGTTTTAAGCATTTTTTAGTTTTTTCAGGTGTTTTTGTGTTTTTATGTTTTCAAGGTTTTCTTAATGGTGTGCAGGGTTTTCTGGATTTTTTATGTATTTTGGTATTTGTAGGATTTTTATGGGATTTTATGATTTTTTTGGGATTTTGAGGGGTTTTAGAGATTTTTTTGGTTTTTAGAGGTTTCTATATTTTACGGGTTTTTTAGGGTTGTTTTATATTTTTTATGGGTTTTATGGGTTTTAGTGAATTTCCTTATTTTGGGGTTTTTATTGTTCTTAGGGGTTTTTACGGTTATTTTTTGGTTTTTTGGATTATTCAGGTTTTTAGGGGTTTAAAGTGTTATTATGTTTTGAAGGGTTTCTTACGGGTTTCTTTGGGTTTAAGGGTTTTTATGGGTTTAAGGGTTTTTTATATTTTTATATATTTTTTTGTATATTTTTATTTTTATATTGTTTTGAGTTTTATGTTTTTTCATTTTTAGGGGTTTTAGAGTTTTTTGGGGTTTAGGGTTTCATTGGGGGGTTTTCTATGTTCCAATATATTTAATTTTTTTACTTTTTAAGCGGTTCAATGTGTATTTAGATTTTTTTAGTTGTTTTTATAGTTTTTATGGGTTTTACTTGTTTTTAGGAGTTTTATGGTTTTTTATGGTCGTAGGGTTTTTTGGGTTTTTAAGGTTTTTATCATTTTTTTTGTTCTTCATGTTTTAATTCATTTTTAGTTTTTTAATGTTTTCTTATGGTTTTTAGGTTTTGTAGGGTTTTTATGTTTTTAGGTATTTTTAGGTTCTTTTAGGATTTTTATGCTATATTTCAGATATTTATTGATTTTAAGGGTTTTGTGGTTTTATGATTTTTAAGGATATTTAGAAATTTTTATTCTTTTAAATGTTTTTTATATATTTTTAACGTTTTTAGTTGTTATTAAGTGTTTTTATTGGGATTTTGGGATTTTATGATTTTAGGGGTTTTATGATATTTAGGATTTTTAGGGGTTTTATTTTTTTTTTTGATTTTTCGGGGTTTTCTATTTTTTCGGGTTTTTAAGGGTTTCTTAGGGGTTTTGGGGGTTTTATGGGTTTTTAAGGATTTGTTTGATTTTTAGTATTTTTATATGTTTTTTGGTTTCTATTGATATTGAGGGGTTTTGGGGTTATTTAGGGTTTATGGTTTTTTATATTTTAAGAGTTCATTTGAGTTTTATGGGTTATTGTAGTTTTTAATATTTTTTTGGGTTTAATGGGGTTTTAGAGTTTTTAGTGGGGATTATGGTTTATGTGTTTTTAGGGTTTTTATGAATCTGAGGGGTTTTATGAATTTTGGATTTTGAGGTATTTTTGGGTTTTTAAGGTTTTTATAAATCTATAGGTTTTTATGGGGTTTATGTGTTTTTCAGTTTTTTTGATTTTCTATGGATTTTTTACGATTTTTACGGTTTTTGCATTTTTTGGATTTTTTACATATTTTTTAAGGATTTTTATGGTTTTTATGGTTTTTTGGTTTTTTTATTGTTTGGGGGGGGGGGGTGTGGGTTTTTTCGACTTTAGGTTTCTGGGAGTTTTACGTGATTTTAGGTTTTAATGGTTTTCATTAGGGTTTCATGGATTTTAGGGTTTTTTTACAATTTTTGGATTTTTTGGTATTTTTCTGCTTTTAGGTGTTTTTGGGGTTTTAAGGTTATTAGGGATTATTATGGTTTCTATTATTTTTTGGGTTTTTTGGGATTTTAGGGTTTTCTATGGTTTTTGTGTTTTTTTGGGGTTTTCAATGTTCTTAAGTGTCTTTAGAGTTTTTTGGAATTTTTGTGGAGTACTAGGGTTTTATGGGGTTTTATGATTTCTTATGGTATTTAGGTGTTTTTCGTTCATTTAGGGTTTTAGGGGTTTTAAGGGTCTTAGCATTTTTAGTTTTTAAGGATTTTTTTGTATTTTTATCATTTTCATGTTTTTTTGGGTTTTCTTTGTTTTTAGGGTTTTTTATGTTTTTTATGTGTTTTCAATGTTTTTAGGGATTTTGAGGGTTTCTTGATTTTTTTGTGGTTTTTAGGATTTTAGGTGTTTAAATGGTTTTAGATTATTTATAGTTTTTTATACTTTTATGTGGATTTTTAATGTTTTTAGGGTTCATTATGGATTTTTTTTGATTTTATGGTTTTTATGGGATTTATGGATTTTTAGGGTTTTCAGTGTTCTTATGATTTTTAGGGGTGTGGGGGATTTTGAAAATTTTTATGTATTTTTAGTGATTTTATGGCATTTTTTAGTGTTGTTGGGTATTTTATGTGTTTTAAAGTTTTTAGAGTTGTTTAATGTTCTTAGTTATTTTTAGGATTTTTATTGGTTTTTTTAAGGAATTTGGGAATTTTTATGCTTTTAAGGGGGTTTGGGTGGGGGGGGGGTAGGGTTTTTAGAGTTTTTATGTTTTTAGTGGTTTTTATTTATTCTAGGTTTTTAATGTTTTATTAGGGTTCTTCTTGGTTTTTTGGATTTTATATGTTTTTACGGATTTGTAAGGCTTTTTTTCAGTTTTTGTTGTTTTTTTGGGAATTTGAGGAATTTTATGGGATTGATGTTTTTTAGTTTTTCTTGTTATTTTGGTGGTTTTATGGTTTCTTAATTGAGTTTTATTGTTTTTTAGTATTTTTAATTTTTTTTCTTAAATGATTTTTACTCTTTTTAGTGGGTGGTGGGATTTTTCTTGATTTTTAGTGTCTTTAGTGTGTTAATAGTTTATTATTATATATAGAATTTTTAGAATTTTTCAGTTTTTTTGGGGCAAAGAAGGCGCATGCCAAGCAGAAAGCTTGGCGCCTCAATTAATAAAAAGAAAAGGTACAAAACATTACAGGGGGGCTTGTACATTCGTGTGCGGGTAGCACCCATCATGTCAGCGGCTACATGAGACGTGCAAAAGGAAGGAGAAATGAATGACCACCGTGAGCATCATTCTTCGATAGCCATCTTGGAGAGAGCATCAGCCACCATATTGACTTCCCTGTATGCATGAGAAATCTTGAAGGTCAAGTTCTTGGATAGGCTAAGGCATTCAATCCACTGAGTAAGAAGCCGCCATGGAACCTTCCTTGAGTTTTGGCGAAGCGCCTCCACTGCAAGCATTGAGTCTGATTCGATCCATAGATGCAACCACCCAAATTGAATTGCAAAACGAACAGCCTTGATAATAGCCCAAAGCTCTGCCTCATAAGAACATCCATTCCCAATGTAGTGATAGAAAATACCCTTGACAAAACCTCGACAAGTACGGAAGACCCCACCACAACCTGAAGAGCCTGGTGAGCCTGCCACCGCACCATCAACATTAACTTTGATCCATTATGGGATTGGTGGAATCCATCTAATGTACTTCATCAACATTGGTTTTTTTCACCTTCTAGGGACACCAAGGGTGAGGAGTGTAACAAGATCATTGAAGCAGTTGTTCATTGTACCTGATTGGAGACTCTCAGCCAGCCGAACAGCACTATGCATGGAAATAATACCCTCATGCATGGAGCATGATTTGTTCCGAAACATAGCAGAATTTCTTGCAGCCCATAGGAAAGAGACAATGGATGCTGAAGCTACAAGAAGGAGGTTGTGAAGCTGCTCACTGCAGCTAAAATCATTGATAAAAAGCATCCGTTGAGAGAAGGTACCAGGAGGAAAGCGGAGACCAAAAACATCCTGCATGTAGCTCCATAATCTGTGTGTAAGGTTGCAATCAATAAAGAGGTGCTGTATGCTTTCAGCACCTCGCAAACAGATGCTGCAGACCGAGGCAATCTGCAACCCAGTTTTTTGAAGCTGACCATGCATTGGCAACCTGCACCTCCAAATTTTCCAAAGAAGAAGAAAGTGTCTAGGGGGAATGAAATGACACTTATATTTCAGAAGCCACGAGGGGGGGTCAGAACCTTTCCGACATTCATGCTCGTAGAAACCTCTTGCAGTGAGCTGGCCAATCAGATCCGGCTTCCATATGAGAGTGTCCGAATCAACGTAGTTGTAACAGCGGATCTGGGAGATGATATGTGATGGAAGAATTTCATCCAGCTCCATCAGCCTGGCGTTGAGCTCACTGATAGTCATGTGTTGTAGACCTTGTGGAACATGCATAAGTTCATGAAGAGGAAAATCAAGCCAAGGGGTGAGCCGGCAGTTCAGATTGGATTGTCTTGAAACAGTCCAGATAGATTGCGAGATAATATTCTGAAATGAGGATTTAATTGTGGTCCATACTGAGGAGAGCATATACCCAGTGTAGCCATTACACAAGTGGCCAGTGAATCGTTCTTTAAGAAAATCTAGCTCACCTTCCTTGTGCACGAAGAGATTCCAGGTGAATTTAGCCAACAAGGCATCATTGAAAGCCCTGAGATCTTTAATTCCAAGACAACCCATGCTAATGGGTTTGATGCAGTCTTTCCATGCAACAGTTACCAATTTCTTTTCACTAATGCATCATGTCCATGCAAAGTTTCGAATCTTGGCTTGAAGGGATTTGATCAGACTTACCGGCCATCTATATAAAGAGAAGGCATGAACAAACTTGGATGTGATAACGGAATTGATAAGGCAAACTCTGCCTGCTTGAGACAGAGACTTTCCATTCCATTTAGCTAGCTGCTGGGTGATATCAACAGAAATGCTTTCCAAGTGTTAGCGCTTTTCCCTCCCCCAGAAGAGGGGAACCCCAAGGTAATTAAAAGGCAGAGATCCTTTTTTAACGCCAAGACATCTAATGATTCTGTTTTGCCTCACTGAGGAGAACCCTTTCCCAAAAACAGTTGAAGATTTACACCAACTGATTGTCTGCCCAGCAACATCTTCATAGTGATTAAAGATTTTCTGGATAGCTGAGATAGTTCGCATATTAGCCTGCCCAAATAGAAGGATATCATCAGCATAAAAAAGGTGTGAGGGTACATAGGATTCCTTGCTGGCTTTGAAAGGGCAATACAATCTAGCCATCATTGCAAGTGTAACAATATGACTCAGGTAATCTTCTGCAAGTGCAAAGAGAATTCCAGAGAGAGGGTCTCCCTGTCTGACCCCTCGTGAACACTGAAAGAAACCTTTTGGCGCCCCATTAATCAGAACAGAAATTCTAGCACTCTCCAAAATAGAAGAGATCATGCTGATAAATTTGGATGAGAAACTGTACATACCCAACACCCTGAACAGAAAATTCCACTTAATGGTATCAAAAGATTTGGATATATCCAGTTTAAGAGCAAAGGTCCCATATTTGACTTTCTTTCTCATGATATTCACTCCTTCAGAGGCCATATATAAACAACTTTGAATGTTTCTCCCAGGAACAAAGCCAAATTGATTAGGGGTGATAATGGAACCAACAAACTTCCCCAACATGATGATGATGATTTTGCTAATAATCTTTGGAATGGTGTTTCCAATGGAAATGGGACGAAAGTCACCGATGTCAATATCAGCTTCTTTTTTGGGGAGCAGAGCAATGATGTTGGTGTTGGCTCCAAATGGTAATGATCCTGAGATGAAGAACTCCCTGACATCATTGGTAATTTCTGGATGAAAGATATCCCAATAGAAGATGAAGAATTTGTTAGTGAATCCATCCGGTCCAGGGGCACTTTCAGAATTGAGAGAGAAGAGACAAGATTTGACTTCATCTTCAAGAGGATGAGAGGTCAGATCATTGTTCTGGGAGTCATTCACACACTGCTCAATACAGTCGGCAACCAAGGCCGAGGGAGGGGTACCATCATCATTATAAAGAGCTTTGAAATTGTCAACAACAGCATCAGAGATCTCTTTCTCCTCAACAAAGGTTGCCCCATTGATTCGGATACGATTAGGTCCTTTATATACCTTTTTCTCCCATTGTAAGCGATGAAAGAACTTTGAGTTTCTGTCACCATCCTTGATCCATTGAGCACTGAAATGGTGCATTTCCAGATTCTCTTTGAGAGCAAGAAGATCATCAATCTTTTTGTGAAATGAAAGTTCCTCATGAGTAGGAACATCCCCCTGCTGATTGTTTTCTTGAAAAAACTCTAGCTGAAATTGCGTATCCTTGATCTCCTCATTAATTCTGGAGAATGAGAGCTTACTCTAAGCTTTAAGAAGGCTTTTTATTCTCCTAAGCTTAGAGGCAACCACAAAGTAAGGAGAGCCATGGAAAGTGGAGTTCCATCCATCAATAACAACTTCCCTGCATCCTGGGATTGAGAGCCATGCGTTATTGAATTTGAAGGGTAATGGAGAAAGTCTACTAATATAATCCTGAATGGAGACAACAATGGGATTATGATCAGAGTTAAATTTAGGGAGAGTAAACCCTGAGATGTCCAATGAAGCAGCAGCATCATTGACGTGGATGAAGCACCTATCAATTTTGCTGGCTTGCCTCCCATTTACAGTGAACCTTCCCCATGTAAATTTGGATCCTGCCATATGAAATTCATTGATATTACATTGATCCACACAGTACTGAAAATCTTGAGCAGCAGAGCGGAAAAAATAAGAGCCATTTTTCTCATCAGGACTCAAAACAGCATTGAAGTCACCAGTGATGACCCAATTGTGATTCATATTCTCACTGAGGGTAGCTAAATCTGCCCAGAGTTCTCTTCTTCTGATGTAAGATCAAGAGGCATAGAAAAAAGAGAAGGTGAGGGGAGTGTCCTAATCCGGATGTGAACTGAAATAACCTGGTGACAGATCTCAAAAGACTCAAGCATCAAGTCATTGTGTCGAAGCACCCATAGTGATTCAGTATTACCAGCACCTCTATTATGAGCAATAAATGAGTACCCGAGCGATGCCCAGTTGAATCCCTTCCAGTGATCAAAGCTAATAAGAGGCTCAGCAATGGCCACAAGATAGGGTTTGTTGATAGCAAGGAAATTTCGGAGGGCTACTGAAGTGGGAGAGTTCCCAATCCCCTGACAATTCCAAAAAAGCAGCTTCATTGATTTGAGTTTGAGTTGCCTCTTTGGCGAGGCAGGCCTTTTGTATTCTTGGAAGGGGAACCTTTACTTTTCCCTCCCTCCTTTGGAGGTCTGCCAGGAGGTTTCTTAATGACTTGCTTAATGTTTGGAAACTCATGAGTAGAGGCCATAGGAGCATCCTCAAGGATAACCTCTGCATCTAGGCTGTCATCAACTTGATCAGCCCAGAATTTCCCAAATAGGGGAGAGAAGGAATTTGTAACACAGATCCCATCGTTATGAGGAATTCCAGTGAGTTTGGCCTTATTGGACATACCTACAGGAACAGGAGAAAAGACCTCAGCCGTATCAGCAAGAGCAGCTGCATCCGACGGAGCAGCTGCATCATGTACTCTGCTGGGTGAGAGAATTCTAGGAGCAAAAGAATCCGATAATGCAGCAATCCCCGAAGGGGCCCCAAACGGAGGAGCACCATCAGTAATCCTAAATTGCTCAGCAGAAGCATCTGCTATATGCACATCTTGCACGCTGCTGACTGCAGGAGTGAGCTGGGGAGACTGAGCAGATGCACCATATGAACTGCTGAAATTAGCAGTTGCATCAGACTGCTCAACTGGAGCCACTGCTTTGCAAGAGGTGAGAGACAAGATAGCTGTATCATGGACACTGACATCAACTATTTGGTCAGCAGGAGCCACTGCTATGCAGGAATCAGGAGGCTGAAAAGGTACAACATGGACACTGCTGGAAGATGCAAGACCAGGTGCAACAGGCAGGGCAAGTGAAGCTTGCACAATAGGAAGCACAACAGAGGCTCCAGGAGAGGTAGAAACTGCATGAGCTGTATGCCCAACAATGGGAGCATTATAATCCCCAACCAGAGTCGAGGAAATGGGATCAAAAACCCTCTCATGAACAACAGATTGTTCTGGGACCCCACTTGTTCCTGCATTGTTGCTTCCAACTTCTAGGGGGAGTATCAGAAGTCACTGCATCCTTCCAGGTTTCATTTTTGTTCAAAGCTTGAAATGACCCATCCTCATGCCCTCACACCTTACAAATTCTACAAGTCTTCAATCTCCTGCATTCATCGATAGTGTGGCCAATAAAGAGACAGTTGCTGCAGAACTTGGGTCTTCTTTCATACTGTATTTCCAGCACGATGCTATCATCCAGAGTGTTCAGCACCACTTCTTCAACCAAAGTATTGGCCATGTCAACTTCAACAAGAACTCTAGCATAGTGACCAAATCTCGGATTATCAGTTTCCCTGTCAAGCCGAATAGGAAAACCAACCGAGGAGGCAATGTCCCACAAGATTCGAGGGTGCCAATAAAGCCAATTCAATTTGCAAATACGAATCCAGACCTGGGCAAAAGTATTTTTGACGCTTGTTGGATCAAAATTACAGTCCCAGTCCTGAATCCACAGTAGGCCAGGCTTAAGAGCATGTGATCCAAAACTCCAAGCCTATCTTTTGCGCTCATCAGAGGGAAAAACGATGTGATAAAAGCCACGGCCCATGGCTGTCATTTTCCAGTCCGAAAAACCCCAGAGATCTGCAACCCGCTTGACAAGCTCAGAAAATCTCCATAATTTCCCACCCATAGGCATGACCACCCGAGCAATGATCGAAAATTTGCAGAGGTTGATTCTTTCTTCAATTGCTTCCCAATTGGCAGAAACATGAGCTCTTTTCCATTTCTTGATAACACACCCTGGGGAGGGGATGCTGAAATTAGAGAAAGACGAGGAGGTCGCGGACTTAACGACCTCAGAAAAGTTCTTCTTCGGTGCATCCAGAAGTGAAGCCAAAGATTGACCAGGTTTTGCAACATGAGGGTTACAAAACTGAAAGAGTACATTGTGCCCAATGGGCTCAGAATCAGGAGTCTTCGCTGCATCAGCTACCTCCCGATTCATAGGAGCCGGCAGGAGCCATGGATCCACAGAATCGTCCGAGCCCCCTGCTGGCTCAACCATCTAGTGTTTTTTTCTTTCTCAGTTTTTTTGGGGTTTAATTTGTATTTAGGTTTTTAGTTTTTTCTGAGGGTTATAAAGGTTTTTAGGGGTTTTTACCTTTTTATAAATTTTTATGGATTTTTTAGGATTTTTATGGTTTTTATGTTTTTTAAAGGCTTTTGTCATTTTAATGTTTTTAGGAGTTTTATGTGATTTTAGGTTTTAATGGTTTTCTTAGTGGTTTTTAATGTGACTTGTATTTTGTATTGTTTTATATATTTTAGGGTTTTTTGGATTTTAATGTTTTAGAGGTGTTATAAAGAATTCGAGGGTTATTAAGGGTCTTAGGATTTTAGGTATTTTATTTTTTTTGGTATTTAGGGTTTGTTTTTGTGTTTTTTAGGGTTTTATGGTTTTAAGAGTTTTTTTACTATTTTTATGAGCTTAAGGAAGTTTTTGATTCTTTAGTGGTTTGTACTGGTTTTAGAGGTTTTTACAGTTCTTAATTTGTTTAGGAGGTTTTTTGATTTTTTTGGTTTTATGGTTTTTAGGGGATTCAATGTTATTAAATTTTTTAAGGGTTTTATCTATTGTTAGATTGTTCAGGTTTTTAGGGTTTTTTACAATTTTTTTTTATTTTTTGCATTTTTTAGGATTTTTATAGTTTTTTAGCATTTTAGGTATTTTGCGGGGGTTTTCGGTTCATTAGGGTTTTGGATATTTTTTGTTTTTTTATTTTTAATGGTTTTTCATTTTTTAGGGTTTTCAATTTTTTAGTTTTTTAAACATTTTAAGGGTTTTTTGGGTTTTTTGGGTTTTTAGTGGGCTTTTGGATTTTTATGGATTTTTCAAGTTGTTATTATTTTTAGGATTTTTGTGGTTTTAAGAGGATTTTGGGTCTTTTAGTGTTTTTAATGATTATTATGTTTTTAGGGGATTAAATTGTTTCTAGGTTTTGAAGGGTTTCTTCAGGGTTTTCTGGTCTTTGGGGTTTTTAATGTTTTTTTGATAAATTTATGTCTTTTTCTAGGTTTTTGAATTTTTTTTAAAAAAAATTATCAGTTTTTGGAGTTTTAGGGATTTTATGTGTTTTTAGGTTTTTTTGGTTTTCATATCAGTTTCAGAGGTTTTAGGATATTTTATGTTTTTAATGAATTTTAAGGATTCAAAATTATTTTTATGCTTTTTAGGGATTTTAGTTAATTTGAGGGGTTTTACATCTTTTAGGGTTTTTTATTAATTTTTGGGTCTTTCGGGGTTTTAAAGGTTCTAAGGGTTTTTTTGGTTTTTAGTTTTTTGAGGATTTTTATATTATTTCGGGATTTTAGCAATTTTTTTGGTTCATAGGTGTTTTAAGTGGTTTTTGGATGGTAAAGTTTTCTTAAGGGTTATCACGGTTTTTAGTGGTTTTATTGTTTGTAGATAAATTAGTTCATTTTTTATTGTTTGTATGTTTTTAGGGATTTTGATGGTTTGCATATTTTTTAGTTTTTTATAGTTTTTATGGGTTTATGTTTTTCGGTATTTTAAGTATTTTTATAGCATTTAACATTTTAGGGGTTTAAAATGTTTTTATAATCTTTAGTGGTTTAGGTTTTTTGAATTTTTTTTTGATTTTTTAATGTTTTTAATGTTTTTATGGTTTTTTGTTTTGAGTTGTTTTTATTGTTTTTAGAATTTCTAACATTTATAAGGTTTTTAATTATTTTTCTGTTTTTATATTTTTAAGGTTTTCTTATGGTTTTTAGGGTTTTTTATGTTTTTTGGATTTCATTTATTTTAGGGACTGTTATTATTTTTATGGTTTTTAGGTATTTTTGTAATTTTTAGATTTTTAGTGTTTTGGAGGTTTTTAGAAATTTTACGGTTTCTTTGGGTTTTTAATATTTTTTTATTTTTTGGGTTTGTAGAGTTTTTATATATTTTTATGGGTTTGAAGGGTGTGGAGAGTTTTTCGTGGGTTTTAGAATTTTTGTTTCAGTTTTAAGTGGTTTTTCATTTTTTAGGGGTTTTTATGTTTTTTATGTTTTTTAGATTTCTCTAGGTTTTTGAATTTTTTATATTTTTTATGGGTTTTAAGTGTTTTTAGGTTTTAAATGTTTTTAGTTATTTTAATGTTATTTTAATTATTTTTATATTTTTTTTTTGATCACTATGGATTTTTGATGATTTTTATGGTTTTTAGGGGTTTTATAGATTTTGAAAGGTTTTATGGTTTTGTACAGTTTTGGGGGATTAATGATTTTTAGGTTTTTATATTATTTTTAATTCTTTAGGGTTTTTAAGGGTTTTAGATATTTTTAATG
Source organism: Viscum album (assembly GCA_963277665.1). Taxonomy (NCBI): domain Eukaryota; kingdom Viridiplantae; phylum Streptophyta; class Magnoliopsida; order Santalales; family Viscaceae; genus Viscum; species Viscum album. The sequence goes on along the minus strand of OY728151.1, from coordinate 2,008,418,290 downwards.
TTTTTTATGGTTAAATGGGTTTTTATAATTTTTAATGGCTTTTAGGGTTTTCAAGGGTTGTTTTGGATTTTATGGTTTTTAGGGGTTTTAATTGTTTTAATATTTTTAAGGTATTCTATGGGGTTTTTGGGGTTTTATTGTTTTTTAATTTTTTAGGGTTTTTAGTGGTTTTTTTGTTTTTTTTTGTCTTTAGGTTTTTAGGAATTTTGAGGGGTTTTAGGGGTTTCATGCTTATTATGGTTTTTATCATTTTTAGGGTTTTAGGAGTCTAATGAGTTTTTAGGGTTTTAAGGATTTCTATGGTTTTTTAGGGTTTTAGGGTTTTCTATTTTTATAGGGTTTTTAATATTTTTTTAGATTTTTACACTTTTTATGGCTGTTATATATTTTTATAGTTTTAAGGTTTTAGGGTTTTTAATATTTTTTTTTTTTGTTTTTTGGGTTTTTTGGATTTTTTATGGTTTTGAAGATTTTTTAGAGTTTTTAACATTTTTAGGGGTTTAAAGGTGTTTTAGATTTTTTAGTGGGTTTTATGATTTTTTATGTGTTTTTATTATTTTTAGGATTACATACTATTTTGAAGGTTTTAGGGGTTTTTACATTTTTAGGGATTTTAGGTAATTTTAATGATTTTTGGGGTTTTTAGAGACATTGAGTGATGCAGGTTTTTTTAATGTTTTTTGGGTTTTTATCATTTTTTTTATTTAGGGGTTATAATTGTTTTTATGTTGTTATGGTTTTCGTAGTGTTTTTCATCGTTTTTAGGGTTTTTAGGTTTCTGGTGATTTTTATAGATTTTTAGGATATTTATGGTATCTTGGGGTTATAGGGATTGTGAGGGGGTTTTGGTTATAAGGGATTTAAGGGTTTTATGGTTTTTTTTATTTTTATGGTTTTTACTTTTTTTGAGTTTTTTTAATAATTCTTGTTATTTATATGTTTTTTTTTGTTTTTATGGATTTTATTGGGTTTTTGGGATTTTATGGTTTTCATTATTTTAGGGGGTTTTAGTGTTTTTTATTTTTTCCAAAAAATCAGCTTTCTCTTTTATTTTTAGGGTTTTTAGGGATTTTGACGGTTGTCATGTTTTTATGGTTTTAAGGGTTTAATGTTTTTTGGGGTTTTATTTCTTTAGTTTTTTAGGGGTTTTGGTGTTTTTATGGGTTTTTAGATTTTTAATGCTTTTACGGTTTTAATGGGGTTTTTGAATTTTTAGTGGGTTTTTTGCTTTTTATGGGATTTTGCGTTTTTTAAGGATATTATATTTTTTATGGTTATTAAAGGATTATAGGGTTTTTATGAGTTTTTTGGGTTTTAAATTTTTATTTTATTTTTAGGGGTTTTAATTGTTTTTTGTTTGTATGGTTTTCATAGGATTTTTCTGGGTTTTATGTGTTTTTATTTTTTAAGTATTTTTATGGATTTTTTACGATTTGTATTGCTTTTTTTTTGTTTTTTGTGGTTTTGATTGGTTTTGGGGTTTGAGGATTTTTAGAATTTTTTAGGTTTTTCAGAAGTTTTAAGAATTTTATGGTTTTATGATTTTCATAATGGATTTCAAGGCTTTTAGGGTTTTTACATTTTTAGGTATTTTATAGCTTTTTTTAGATTTTATGATTTATAGGGTTTTTAGGGATTTTAGTTTTTTATGCTTATTTGGGTGTTTTGAGGTTTTTTTGAGTTTTTGTGGTTTTTAAGGTTTTTAGAGTTTTTTATTGTTCTTATGAAATTAATTGATTATTGGTGATTTTATTTGTTTTAGGGTTTTATATGATTTTAGGGGTTTTAATGGGTTTTAGTGGTTTTTTGGGTTTTTTGGATTTTGGGGGGTTTTGGTTTTTAGCGTTTTATAGGTTTTTTATGTTTTTTGTGTTTTTTGGTTTTTAACTTTTTCCTTGGATTTTTTTACGTTTTTCGCGATTCTTATAACTATTTTATGATTTTCATGGGGTTTTTAATGTTTTATGGATTTTATGGTATTGAAGAGTTTTTTATTTTTTTAGGGATTTTAAATTTTTGTAGGTTTTTAATTTTTTCTTAGGTTTATCCTGAATTTTTAGTGTCTTTTACATTTTTATTGATTTTTAGGACTTTTTCTGATTTCATGGGTTTTGTGGGTCATTTGGGATTTTCATGGTTTTTTGTGCTTTAGGTTTTTTATGGTTTATAGTTCTTTAGGGTTTTAGTATTTTATGATTTTTTTTTTGTGTTTTTAATGTATGTTATCATTTTTTAACAAATTTTAGGATTTTTAGCTTTTAGGGATTTTAGGGTTTCTTGTATTTTTAGGGGTTTATATGTTTTTATGCATTTAATGTTTTATTTAGGGATTTTTAGGTTCTTTATAGTGTTTTTTATGTTTTTATGTATTGTTAGGGATTTTTCGGGTTTTTTTGGTTTTTGGTGTTTTTGTGGAATTTTATGGTTTTTATTATTTTTATGGGTTTTTTGGTTTTTAGGGGGTTTTTGAGCATTTAGTATTTTATGTTTTATAATTTTTTAAACATTTTTAGGTGTCTAAATGGATTTAGTGATTTTAGTGTATTTTTTTGTTTTTATGGGTTTTTAGAGATTTATAAGGTTTTCTATTATTTTAATGGGTTTTAGTGTTTTTAGGGGTTTTAGGGTTTTTATGATTTTTAGGGGTTCAAATATTGTTTAGGTGTTTCATGTTTTCTTAGTGGTTTTAAGGGGTTTTTTAATTTTTAGGAATTTTTACGTCTTTTTAGGATGTTTATGGATTTTTATGTGTTTTAAGGATATTGATATTTTTAGGGTATTTAGGGTTTTAGGTTTTTAGGGTTTTTCTATTTTTTAGGTCTTCAGGTATTTTATGAGTTATTTGGTTTTTACAGATTTCATAATGGTTGTCTATGTTTTTGGGGTTTTTTATATTTTTTGGGATTTTTTGGGATTTTTTGGGATTTTTTAGTATTTTTAGGGTATTTTAGGGGTTTTACGGTTTTTGATGTGTGTTAGGGTATTTAAGTTTTTTAGCATTTTTATGTTTTTAGGGGTATAATGTTTTTTTAGGGTTTTAATGTTTTCATGGGGGTTTTCAGGGTCTTTATGGTATTTTATGTTTTTTTTATTTTTAGTTATATTTTAGGATATTTATTCTTTTATGGGTTTTAGGGTTGTATACGGTTTTTATGGGGTTTTAGGGTTTTTAGGATATTTATGGTTTTATTGGGTTTTTACAGTTTTGTTTATTTTAGTTGTTTTAGGGTTTTATTTTTGTTTTTTAACATTTTAGTAGTTTAAAGGGTATTTACTGTTTTTAGTTGTTTTTATGGGGTTTTAGGGTTTTATAAGGTTTTTATGGGTTTTATGGTTTATGGGTCTTTATCATTTTTTAGTTTCTAGGTGTCTTAAGTGTTTTAGTGTTTTTATGATTTATTAAGTGTGTTTGGGGTATTTCTAGGTTTTTATGTTCATAGGGATTTTTAGGACTTTTTCTAAATTTTTATGTTTTTATTGTATTAATGATTTGTAGGGATTTTGAGGGTATTTTGTGTTTTAATTATTTTTCTAGGGTTTTTTTTGAATTTTTTAGGGATTTAATTTTTTTTATAGTTTTCTAATGTTTTTAGGATTTTAAAAGGATTTTAAATTTTTAGTAGTTTTTGGATTATTGTGGGGTTTTTTGGGTTTTTAAGGTATTTTGGAATTTTTATTTCTTTTAGGGTATTTTAATATTTTTATGCTATTTAAAGGTTTTATAGTTTTTTATTATTTATTTATCGGGTTTTTTGGATTTTATGGTTTTAGGTTTTTTAGGGATTTGAGTGGTTTTAGGGTTATTATCATTTTTTCAATTTTATAGGGGTTTTATGTATTCCTAGTTTTATGGTTTTGATAGGGTGTATCATGTATTTTATGTATTTTATGTTTAAATGGTTTTTTCCCTTTTAGAAATTATTTTGGGTTTTTAGGATTGTTAGGGATTTTGTGGGTTTTTAGTGTTTTTTGGTTTTTAGGGGTTTTTTTGATTTTTTTCTTGTTAGGGTTTATTTTTGGGATTTTGGGGTTTGAATGTTTTTGTATTTTTTTTAATTTTTTCATGGGTTTTAAGGGTTCTTAGAGATTTTAATGGATTTTGAGTTTTTCTGAGTTTGGACGGTTTATAATTTTTCAAGGGTTTTTTTCGTTTTTAGGGGTTTTATGGATTTTTAGTTTGATTAGGGGTTTTATTATTTTTCATATTTTTTGGGGATTTATGTGTTATTATATTTTTCATGTTTTCATAGAGGTTTTCAGGGATTTTATAGTTTTTTACATTTTCATGAAATTTTAGGGATTTTTTAAAATTTTAATGGTTTTTTGGTTTTTTTCTGGATTTTAACTGGTTTTAGGGTTATTATAGTATTATGGGTTTATGAGTTTTTCAGGGTTTTAATTGTTTTAGGTTTTTAATTTTTTCCTTTGGGTTCTTTATGTTTTTTACTGTTTTTACATTTATAGGTATTTTTAGGGTTTGTTGTATATCTATAGTTTATTGTGTTTTCAGGGGTTTTGAGGGTTTTATTGGTTTTTAGGATTTTTATTTTTTTTTGGGTTTTTAGGGGTTTACTATTCTTTTAGGGTCAATACATATTTTTATAATTTTTTAAGAATTTTATAGGTTTAGTTTGTTTTTAAGGTTTTTTTGGTTTTAGGGTTATTTAGTTTTTAGGGGGTTTAATGTATTTTTGGGGTATTACAGTTCTTAGGGTTTTTTGCTTTTGTTGTTTTTGTGGTTTTGGGGGTTTTTACCAGTTTTTTAAGTTTTTAGAGGTTTTTTTGGTTGTAGGGTTTTATGATTTTATTATCATCTATTTAGGGTTTTTACATTATTAGTGATTTTTAGGGTTTTTAAGTAATGTTTTGGTTTTCTTGGATTTTAAGGGATTTATAGAGTTTTTAGTTTTTTATTATATTTAATATTTTTTGTGGTTTGAGTGGTTTTAGGGGATTTTAGTTTTTTGAGGGTTTTAAGTGTCTTTAGGTTCTTAAGGTTTTATATTGGTTTTTATCATTTTTAGGGGTTTTTAACTTTTAATATATTTTAAGGTATTTATTTGGATTTTTATAGTTTTTTTAGGTTTTAGGGTTTTTAGGGTTTTTGGGGTTTTTAGGGTTTTTAGGGTTTTTAGGGTTTAAGATTTTTCTTTGGGTTTAGGGATTTTTTATTTTTATGTTTTCTAAGGGTTTTAGTGTTTTTATCATATTTATGTATTTAAAGTGTTTTTAGTGTTTGTAGTGATTTTTATGGTTTTTTAGGGTTTTAGGGTTTTTAGGGGTTTTAGAGTTATAGGGTTTTTTGGGGTGAGGATTCAAGGATTTATGGGTGAAGGTTATGGTTTTTTGGGCTCTGGGTTTAGCTTTTATTGGGACATAGGGATTTCATTTTTTTTAGTTGAGGGGTTAGAGTTTTTAGGGCTGAGGGTTTAGTGTTTTTTTATCCTAAGGGTTTAGGTTTTTTGGGCAATGAGGGTTTGTGGATTCTTGGCTCTGAGGGATTAGGGATCTTAGGGTCTTAGTGTTTAGAATTTTTTAGGATGAGGGTTGGTTGTTTATTGAGTCTAAGGGATTAGGGTTTTCTGGTGTAGAGGGTTTTGGATTTTCTATACCGAGGGTTTAGTGTTTTTTGGTAATAAGGTTTTAGAGTTTTTTTTGGAGCCGAGGGTTTAGGGTTTGGGGGGATTAGGGTTTACATTTTTGGGGGAAGAGGGTTTAAGATTTTTTACGCTTTATCATTTAAGGTTATTTTTGGTTCATGGTTTAGTGTTTCTAGGTCTGTGGGGTTTTGGTTTTTAAGGGGGAACATTTTTGGATTTTTTGGGGTGAGTATTTAGGGAATTATGAGGATGAGGGTTTAGATGTTTTTCAGTCTAAGTATTTAATTCTTTTTAAGAAAGGTGGGTTTTTGGGGGGTTTTATATATTTTTAGTGTTTTTAGAAGATTAACGAGTTTATCGAGTATTTGGTGGGCTTTAATGTTTTTATGGATTTTAATGTCTTTTATGGTTTTATGGGTTTTATAGTTATTTGTTATTTTAGGGTTTGAGTGTTATTTACTGTTGTTATCACTTTTTTGTTTTTAGGTGTTTTAATTGTTATTACGTTTTTAAGAATTTCTTAAGGTTTTTAAGGGTTTTTAAAATTTTAGTATTTTTGTCGATATTTTTGGATTTTTTTGGGTTTTTTAGGGTTTTTAGGGATTTTGAGGTTTTAGGGTTTTTTAGGGTTTCTAGGGTTTCATTATTTTTGGGTATTTAAGGGTTTTTTAGTGTTTTTAGAATTTTTAAGGTTTTCTTATTTTTTTATCCTTTTTGGGTTTTAAAATGTTTTTATTATTTTTAGTGTGTTTTTAGGGTTTTTATTTGGTTTTTTGTGTTTTTTTAGTTTTTTAGGTTTCTTTATTATTTGAAGAGGTTTTTTTTGTATTTTTAGAAATTTTTGGGGGTTTATGCGTATTTAGGGTTTCAAAAATTTCATTGGGGGTTTTATAATTTTTATGGGTTTTTAAATTTTCAGGGATTTTTAGGCCTTTCTAGGATTTTATGGGTTTCTAGTTATTTTGATGATTTTATGGGATTTTTTTCATTTTTAACGTTACTAATGTTTTAGGGAGTTCTATTTTTTTGCATTTTAAAGATTTTTTAGGGGTTTTTAATGTCAATAGGGTTTTTACATTTTTAGTTATTTTTATTGAATTTTTAGGTTTTTTTGTGGATTTTTAGTTTTTTATGGATTTTGAGGGCTTCAGTGTTTTGGGGGGATAGGGGTTTATGGTTTTTTGTTTTGGTTTTTAGTTTTTCCTTTTTTATGGATTTTAAAGTTTTAGTGTTTTCATGGTTCCTAGGATTTTGAAGGTTTTTTATAGTTTTTAGTGGTTTTTATGGGCAGAAAAGGTGTGGGGTCAGACAAAGTTGATCCCATGATTTATTAAAAAACATAAAAGTAAAGTACAAAGCATTACAAATGAGGCTTACATATCCTAGTTTGGGTCGTCCCCTTCATGTCTGAGTCAGCTGAAGACAAACAGAAGCCTGGAGTCCTGAAAGACCATACTGAAGTTCCTTCATCAATCGATCTCTTGGAAAGAGCATCTACAACCCAGTTTGCCTCCCTATATGCATGTGAAATGCTCAAGGTAAGCGTCTTGGCAGCATCGAGGCACTCGATCCAGTGCTGGAGAAGCCTCCATGGTAAAAGTCGTGACGGCTTCCTGAAGGCCTCCACCGCCAATGATGAATCAGATTCAATCTAGAGCTTATTACATCTGAAATGGGTTGCATATTGAATCGCTTTTATGATGGCCCAAAGTTCTGCCTCATACGAAATACCGCTCCCAAGGAAGTGGTAAAATCATCCATTTAAAAATCCCTGAGAGGTACGAAATACACTGCCACATCCTGAAGGACCCGGCACACCCATGGAAGCGCCATCCACGTTGACCTTGATATAACCTGCAATCGGAGGGATCTACCTAATAAATCTCAACATCTTCGGTCTTCTGCATCTCCCTGGAATTCCAATTCTGCACAAGACCAGGAAGTCATTCATATCATTATACATCTCCCCATCTTGGATACCTGCCGCAGCATGGATAGCCCTGTGAATACTTTCCACCCCTTCATGGAAGGAACCTGTTTCATTCCGATGTGCCACTGCATTTCTGGAAAACCAAACATAGGAGAGCAGTGCCGCCACCGCTACCAGAAAAAGATTGTAAAGATGTGGGCTTAGACCGACCTCAGTTACCGCACCAAGAAGAATCTCCAGCTCCTGTTGCCTATTGTGGTTTTTATGGCGTTTTACAGGGTTTTAGTGTTTTTAAGTATTGTAATGGTCATAGGGTTTTAAGTGTTTTTATCGTTTTTTAGGTTTTTGGGGGTTTTAGGTGTTTTTAGATTTTTAAGGTTTTCTTAAGGATCTTCTAGGATTTTAGGGTTTTTAATGACTTTTTATATTTCTAGGTAATTTTTAATATTTTTATGGGGTTTTAGTGATTTTAGGGATTTGGGGTGTTTTTAGGGTTTTAATGTACTTTTATGTTTTTAAGATTTTGTTAGGGTTTTTATGTTTTTGTGGTTTTATATTTTTTAGGGATTTGAAGGGATTTTCTACGATTTTTTATTTATTTCAAGGAATTTAGGGATTTTGAAGGTTTTTAAGATTTTATTGAAATTATTGTTTTTAGCGTTTTTCGTGGATTAAAGCGTATTTAGAGTTTTCTTGGATTTTTATGGTTTTATGAGTTTTTAGAGTCTTTATGGTTTTTAGGGTATTCAGGGTTTTATGGTTTTATATTATTCATATTGATTTTTTTTCTTCATTGGTTTTAAGTGTTTTTATGTTTGTAAGGTTTTTAATGGGATTTTTAGAGGTTTTTGGTTTTTAGGAGTTTTTATAATTTTTAGGGTTACTTTTTTTCATTTTTAGGGATTTGTGGGTGTTTAGGGTTTTTAATGGTTTTTAGGTTTTCATGGGTTTTATGTTTTTTGGGATTTTAAGGTTTTATTTCAGGTTTAAAGGGTTTATAGTGTTTTTATGTTTTTAGGTACTTTTTTACTTTTTTAATATTTTTATTTGTTTTTATGGATTTTGAAGGTTATATACGGTTTTTGGATTTTTGGGATTTTTAGGGTTTTCTAGTTTTTAGGGTATTATGTTTTTTTGAGTTTTCTTTATCATTTTTAGGCATTTAATGGTTTTTAATGTTTTGGGGGTTAATAGTTTTAAGGGATTTTAAGTATTGTTTAGGATTTTAATGTTTTTTTATTTTGAAGGGTTTTAAGTGTTTTTATATTTTTAATGTTTTCACAGGATTTTCAAATTTTGTATGGGTTTTTTAAATTTATTAGAAATTTTTGGATTTTTTTATAATTTATATGTGTTTTTATATTTTTTGGGATTTTGAGGGGTTTTTTAGTTTTTTAGGTTTTTTAGTGTTTTTATTTTTTTTGGGTTTTTTTGTTTTTTATATTTTTATTATTTTTAATGTTTTATGGGTTTTTAGGGTTTTGGGGTTTGTATAATTTTATAGGGTTTCTAGGTTTGTCAAGTGTTCTTATATATTTAGTATTTTTGTATGGTTTTAGATATTTTTATGTATTGTAGGGATTTTAAAGTATTTTTTGGACTTTTAATGTTTTTTAGGTTTTTATAGATTTTCAGGGTTTCATAATTTTTTTGGGTTATTAGGGTTTTTTTGGTTTTTTTTGTGTTTTGACGGAATTTATGAGTTTTTTATGGTTTATAAATTTTTTATAGTTTTTATATTTTTATGGTTATAAATTATTGTTAGTGTTTTTAATTAGTTTTAGAGTTTTATTGGGTTTTTATTTTTTTAGGGATTTTATGGTTTTCAAGGGTTTTAATGTTTTTAGGGAATTTTAGGGTTTTTATCATTTTTAGGTTTGTATGAGTTTTACTCTTTTTAGGGATTTAAAGGTTTCTTTGTGTATTTTTTAGGTTTTAGGATTTTATTACAAATTTTATGGGATTTTAGGGGTCTTTTAGGTTTTTAAGTGGTTTTTTTGGGATTTTAAGGATTTTGATGGTTTTAGGGTTTTTTAGGGTTCTATTTATTTTCAAGGGTTTTAGTTTCCATTAGGTTTTTATGGATTTTAAGTGTTCTTAGGTTTTTAATGGTTTATTAGGGGTTTCATGGTTTTTGGGTTTTTACTACTTTTGGGTTTTTAGGTATTTTTTGGTATTTTAATAGTTTTTAATGGTTTTTAGGGTTTGTATGGAATTTTATGTTTTTAATTGTTCATAGGATTTTTACAGGTTTTTTGGAGTTTTGGTTTTTAGGGTTTTTTTATTCTTTGGGTTTCAATGTTTTATATAGTTTTTTAATGTTTTAGGGGTTTGAAGGGTTTTTATAATTTTTAGTGGGTTTTTATGGTTTTTATGGGTTATATGTTATTTTAATGTTCTTAAGGTTTTTATGGTTTTTATTGTTTTTAGGGTTTTAGGGTTTTTAGGGTTTTAGGGTTTTTAAGGTTTTTATTGTTTTTTATGGTTTTATTATTTTATGGTTTTTATTGTTTTAGGGATTTTTTAGGTATTTTTGAGTTTTTAGGGTTTTAGGGATTTTGTGTGTTTTTTGGTTTTTTAGGGTTTTGGGTAATTAATTTTTTTTATGTATTTATGTTTTATTTTTTAGGGGTTTAATGTTATTTAAGATTCTTTAGGTATTCATTAGAATAATGGGTTTTTAGATTAGTTGGTGGGTTTCTTGGATATTAATGGATTTTTAGGGTTTTTATGGTTTTTTGGGGTTTTATGGTCTTTAAGGTTTTCAGGGTTTTTAGGGTTTTCAGTGTCTTTTATGGTTTTTTGTGTTTTAGGTTTTTAGGGATTATAAGTGTTTTTAGGTTTTGAATATTTTCTTTTGGGTTTTTAGGTTGTTTATAATTTTTTTCCATTTTGGTATTTTTTTTCTTTTCATGGGTTTTTATGGTTTTTAGGGATTTATTTGATTTTGTGGGTTTTTAGGGTTTTTATTGTTTTTATGATTTTTAGTGGTTCAAAATGTTTTTTAAGGTTTTATTATCGTTTTTCTAGGATTTTATGGTTTATTATATTTCTAGGTATATTTAGTGTTTTAAGTGAATTTTACGCGTTTCTAAAGTGTTTAGGTGTTTTAAGGTTTTTACAATTTTTAGGGGTTTTATGTTTGGTATGGGTTATTAGTGGTTTTTATGAGTTTTTTATTTTTTTAATTGTTTTGTAGAGTTTTTTTAACTTTTTAAGGGTTTAAAGGGTCTTTCAAATATTTAGAATTTTTAGGGTTTTATGGGTTTTTAGGGGTTTTTTGGGATTCATGGTTTTATGGTTTATAGTGTTTTTGGGGTTTTTGTAAATTTTTAGGGGTTGTAGCACTTTCTTGGGGTTTTATTGGTCTTTTGTGATTTTCATTTTTAAGGATTTCTAAGGGATTTTCTTGGATTTTTGGGTCTTTTATGTTTTTTTTGGGATTTCAGCGATTTTTATAAATTTCATTGGTTTTAGGGTGTTTCTTAATTTTGAAAGAATTTATTTTTTTACTTTTTATAGTTTTTGGAATTTTTTGGTTTTTTGATTATTTAGTGTTTTTTTATTTTTTAATGTTTTTATGGGTCATTAGGGGTTTTTAAAGAAATAGGGGTTAAAAGTGGTGTTTGTGTTTTTAGAGGGATTTTAGGTGTTTTATGGATTTGAGAGTTTTTAGGGTCTTTTTGGTATTTATCATTTTTTAGGTTTTAGGGGTTTAAAGTGTTTTTTGGTTTTTAATGCATTTTAGGTGTTTTCAATGTTTTTAAAATATTTATAAATTTTTAGGGGGTTTTTGGATTTTTATTGTTATAGGGTTTTTAGTTTTTTATGTATTATACGGATTTTAGATCTTTATGGTTTTTAGGTTTTAGTGTATTTTTTAGTTTTTTATGATTTTAAAAGGGTTTTAGTTTTATTAGTCTATTATTAGGATTTTTAGGAATTATTTAGTTTTTCAATTTTATAATTTTTAGGGGTTTTATGTGTTTTTAAGTTTTAAAGTATTCTTAGGTCTCTTTTATGTTTTTAGGGTTTTATTCAATTTTAGGTAATACTGGGGGTTTGTTTTTATTTTTATGGTTATTATGGGTTTTTTGGGATTTTGGGGGGTCCTAGGTTGTTTATGGTCTTTTTTGAGTTTTTCTTGTTTTTTATTATTTATTTGGTTTTATGATTTTTTGAGTTCTTAGGGATTTTTGGGTTTTTAATGTTTTAATATTTTTAGGGGTATAAAATGGTTTGGGTTTTCTATTAGTTTTTGGGTTTTTATGTGTTTTTGGGTTTTCTTCAGGTTTTTTGGGTTATCAGTGTATTTATCATTTTTTACGTTTTAGGGGTTTCAAATTTTTAGGTTTTTAAGGTTATCATAGGGGTTTTCTTAGTATTTAGGTTTTTATGATTTTATGGATAATTAGGGTTTTGTATGATATTTATTGTTTTTATCTGATTTCATGATTTTTAGGAATTTTATGGATCTTATGATTTTCATGTTTTATTTGGGATTTAGGGTTTTTTGAGTTTTAACGTGTTTTGAGGTTTTTTAGAGTTTTTAACGTTTTTATGGGTCTTAAGTGGATTTAGAGTTTTTAGTGGGGTTTTTAGGGGTTTTTTAGATTCTTAAAACATTTTATGGATTTTATGGGGTTTTAAGTTCTTTTAGGGTTTTTAAGGTTTTTATCATTTTAGGGTTTTAGGGGATTTAAGTGTTTTGTGATTTTTAAGGTTTTCTTAGGGTTTTTATAATTATTATGTTTTTAGATATACTTAAGTATTTTTAGGATTTTTATGAGTTATTATATTTTCTAGGGATTTTGAGGTCTGTTTTTTTTGGATTTTAGGGATTTTTTTAGTCTTTTAAGGATTTATGTTTTTTAGGGTTTTTATCATTTCCATAGTGTTTTCAGGTATTTTAGGGTATTTTAAGTTTTTATTAATTTTTATGGCATTTTTATGTTTTTTATTTTTTAGGGGTTTTATTTATTTTGAGGGGTTTTACATGTTTTTTGGGATTTTGGGGGTTTTGGGTTTTTTGGTGTTTTAGGGATTTTTGGGATTTTTTAGGAGTTTTAGATAATTTTATAATTTTTCATCATTTTAGGGTTTTTTGAGTTTTATATAGTATTGATGTTTTTTAAAGACTTTAATATTTTTAATGGATGAAAGGTTTTATAATTTTATTAGTGGTTCTTAGGGGTTTTAAGGGTTTTAGAGGTTTTACGGTTTTATGGGGTTTTAAGGTTTTATGTTCTTTTTAGGTTTTTAGGGTTTTTATCATTTTTAGGTTTTTTAAGGGTTTTAAGTGTTTTTAGGTTTTTATGATTTTCTTATGGTTCTTAATGTTTTTTATTTTTTAAAGGAATTTGAAGTATTTTTTATAATTTTTATTCATTTTGGGTTTTAATTGATTTTGAGAATTTTGGTGTTTTTTGTTATTATGGTTTTAAACATTTTTTGGGTTTTAGGGTTTTAGGTATTTTTATTTTTTAAGGTTTTCTTATGGACGTTCATGATTTTTAGGTTTTTAAAATTTTTAATAATTTTTAGGTTTTTTTACATTATTATGGGTTTTTATTTCATTTAGATTTTTTAGGGATTTTGAGGGTTTTTAAGTATTTCATGGTTTTTAGTGTTCTATATTTTTTTTATTATTGTTTTTATGGGTTTTTAGAGTTTTTTATATATTTTAAGGGTTTAATCTGTTTTTAGAGATTTTTAGTGGGTGTTTATTTTTTTAATGGTTTTATATTTTTAATGGTTTTTGGGGTTTTAAAGTTTTTTGGGGTTTGAAGTTTTTTTTTGGTATTTTAAGGTTTCATATTTTTTTTATCATTTTTATGGTTTTGAAATATTTTTATTATTTTTTCAGTTTTCATGTTTTGTAAGCTATTTTTAGTGTTTTTAAGGTTTTTTACATTTTTATATGTTTTATGTGGTTTTTAAGATTTTTTAGTTTGTATGGATTTTAGGGTATTTTGGTTTTTTAGGGTTCTTATTGGGATTTTATGAATTTTTTAGGTTTTTAGCAGTTTTAGGTATGTTAGTGCATTTTTATGTTTTAGGTATTTAATTTTTCTATTGATTTTTTCAAGGTTGTTAGGTTTTTTTTTGGAATTTTGAGGGATAATTTATAATATTTACAGTTTTAAGGGTTTTTAAGGATTTTGAGGGGTTTTTAGTTTGTTTTAGTTTATATGGTTTGTATGTTTTTTTTGTTTTTTAGAGTTTTTTTAAATTTTGAGGAGTTTTGAGCCGTTTTAGAATTTTTGAAATTTATAAGGGTTTAATGGGTTTTTATTGGTTTTTAGTGGTTTATAGGTTTTTAGTGGGTTTAACAGTTTTTAGGGGGTGTATGTTTTTATTATGTTTTATTACATTTTTTAGGTTTTTAGGCGTTTTAAGTGTTTTTAGGTTTCGAAGGTTTTCTAAGGGGTTTTCCCCATTTTTAGACTTTTTTAAGTTTTTATGGATTTTTAGTTTATATTTATGACTTTTATTTAATTTGGTATTTTGTGATTTTTATTGTTTTCATATTTTTTATGTTTTATATTTTTTTTTGTATTTTTTTGAATTTTTTTATATATAAGGTAATTTTTTTAATATTTCTAGATCTTGAAAGGATTTTTAGATTTTTTATTTGGTCTTTAGTGATTTTATTTTTTTTCAGAGTTTTAATGGTTTTATGGGATTTTATGGTTTTTTGTAATTTAAGGGTTTTTAAGGTTTTAAGCCATTTTTAGGTTATTAATGGTTTTATGTTTTTAAGGATTTTAATGATTTCATAGTGATTTCCAGTATTTCTTTGGGGGTTTTTTTATATTTTTATGTATTTTTAAGACTTTTTAGGATTTTTTGATCTTTATAGTTTTTTATGTTTTTATGGTTTTTAAGGTTTTTATGAGTTTTTAACATTTTCGGGACTTTAAATGATTTTTCGTGTTTTTGGGGGGGTTTTCGTTTTATGGTTTTTAATGGGTTTTTAATGTTTTGGGGGTTTTGTGGTTTCTAGGGGTTTATAAGGTCTTTTTAGTATTTTATGATTATTTTACTTTTTAGGGTTTTATGTTTTTTTGGTTTTTATGGTTTTGTTATGATTCTTCAATGATTTTACGGTTTTTTACATTTTTTAGTTGTTTTAGTGATTTTGTGGATTTTTAAGGATTTTGGGGTTTTTATAAATTTTAAGGTTTTTAGAGTGTTTTATGGTTTTTTTGTTTTTTTGATTTTTTTCGGGCTTTTAGGTTTTTTAGTATTTCTATGATTTTTAGGGGTTTAAAAAGTGTATAGAGTTTTAGTGTTTTTATGTGTTTTATGGTTTTTTATGGTTTCTAAGACTTTCTATGTTTTTAGGGTTTTTTATGGTTTTGGGCTGTTTTTTTTTTGAGTTTTAATATTTTTTTATGTTTTTTAAAAGTTTTATATGTTTTTATGTTTTAATAATTTTCTTATGGGTTTCCATGGTTTGTATGTTTTTAGGATTTTGTGGAATTTTAGTTCCTTTTTATGTTTTTTTAATCTTTATAGATTATAGGGATTTTCACTGTTTATAAGGTTCTTTAAGGGTTTTTAGGTTTCTTTAAGTCATTAGTGTTTTCTTGGTTTTTATAGTTTTTAGGGTTTGGGGTTTATTGGGATTTTTATCATTTTTTTTGGTTTTTAGGGGTTTTAACTATTTTTATTTTTTTATGGTTTTCATATGGGTTCTTTGGGTTTCAGGTTTCTATATTATTTTAAATATTTTAATGGATTTTTTAGTTTTTTTAAGTTTTTATTGTTTTTAGGGTTTTTGGGGGTTTTTTGGGTTTTTACAGTTTTATTATTATTATGGGTTATAGTGTTTCATCTTCAGTTTTTTATGGTTTCTAATGTTTTTTAGTTTTTTTAATGTTTTAGGATATTGAATATTTTTTAGTGTTTTAGTTTTTTTAGTGATTTTTGGGGGTTTTAATGTTTTTAAGGGTTTTATGGGTTTTAGGGTCTTTTAGGGATTTATGGTTGTTGGGGCTTTTAGGTTTTTTATTATATTTAAGTGTTTTTTGGTTTTAAGGTTTTATATGGATTTTCAAGGTTTCTATGGTTTCTTTAGATATTTTGAGTGATTTTTTATGATTTTATGTGTTTTAGGTTTTTTAGGATTTTTTGGGTTTAAAACATTCTTTAGATTTAGGGTTTTCATATGGTTTTATAGGGGTTTTTTATTTTTACAGTTTCAAGGGATTTTTTATGGTTTTTAGGGGTTTTTAGGTTTTTAGGGATTTGATGGGTTTTTATGGATTCAGTTTTTTTAAATTTTGAGTGTATTTCTTTTTTTAGTGTTTTGCCTTTTTAAGGGGTTTAAGAGCTTTTTGGAGTTTCTAGTGGTTTTTTTGGGTGTTAATGGGATTTTAGGGTTTTTATGGTTTTAGGGGTGTTTAGGAATTTTAGAGGGTTTTAGGGTTTTAGGGTTTTAAGTTCATTTAGGGTTTATAAGGTTTTTAGAATTTTGAGGTTTTCTAGTGGCTTTAAGTGTTTTTAGGTTTTCTTAGGGAATTTTTTTTTATTTTACGATTTCACATGTATTTAGGGGGTTTTAGGGGGTTTTTAGGACTTTTTTAGGGACTTAGGTATTTTAAGGTTTTTGGGGTTTTTAGACTTTCTATAATTTTTAAGCTTTTTTGTGTTTTTTTTGTTTCACGGTTTTGTTAGGGATTTTTACGACTTTTTAAAAATATTTAGGTATTTATAGTACATTTTTAGGATTTTTATGAATTTTAGGTTCATTTTGGGAGATGGATGCTTCTTAGGTGTTTAAAGGGTTTTTAGTGTTTTTTTGGGTTTTTAGAGTTTTTAGAGTTTTTATTGGTTTTTTTCTACTTTTTTAATATTTTTATGAATTTAAATGGTTTTAGAGTTTTTAGTGGGTTTTTAGCATATTTATTGGTTTTTAGGTTTTTTGATGGGTTTTAGTGGTTTTTATGGATATTATACTTTTTAGGTTTTATAGAGGTTTTTAAGGTTTTTAGCATTTTCTAGGATATTTAGGGTTTTAAGTGTTTTTAAGATTTTAATGTTTTCTTAGGATTTTAAGGTTTTAGGTGTTTTATTATATTTTTGTGGATTTTTGTGGATTTTTATGAATTTTAGTATTTTTTAGGGTTTTTATGGATTTTGAGGGTTCTATAGTTTTTATGTTTTTTAGGGTTATTAATTTTTTTGGGTTATTTTTGAGGTTTTTTGTATTCTATGTGTTTTTAGAGTTTTTAAAAAAATTCAAGGGTATAATGGGTTTTTTAGTTTATAGTGATTATGTTTCTTTTGATGGTGTTTTAGGGATTTTAATGTTTTTTAGGGTTTAATATTATTAGGGGTTTTATGTTTTTCGGGTATTTTTGGCATTTTTTATATTTTTAATTATATTTTTGGTTTTTATGGGATTATAGTATTTTTATGGTTTTAAGGTTTTCTTAGGGGTTTTTGTGATTTGTAGGTTTTATACTTTTAAGGGATTTTTATGTCTCTTTTTAGATTTTTATATTATTCAAAAATTTTAGGGATTTTGAGGGGTTTAGGGTTTTTTTTGTATTTATGGTTTTTCTAGAGTTTGGGTGGTTCTTTAGGTTTCACTGTTTTTATTGATTTTAGAGTTTTTTAAACATTTTAAGGGTTTTAGAGTTTTTTGTGGGTTTTTGGGTTTTTGGGTTTTTTTTCCTTTTTAAGGATTACAGGTGTTTTTACAGTTCTTATGACTTTTTAGTTTTTTTTGGTTATTTGTATTATTTCCATTTTTTTGGGTTTTTAGGGGTTCAAACTTTTTTTATGATTTTAAGGTGATCATTGGGTTTTCAGGGTTCTTTGGGTTTTTTAAATTCCTACGATGTTTAGGGATTTTTAAGGGGTTTAGAGTTTGTTAGGGTTTTAGGGGTGTTATTTTTTTGTGCATGTTTATAGTTTTTTTGGTTTTTAGATGTTTTATGGTTTTATAGGTTTTTAATAATTTGTGGGTTTAAAATAATTTATATATTTTAGTGGGGTTTTTTCATTTTTATGGGTTCTATGGTTTTTAATGTTTTTTCTGTGTTATATGGGATTTTGGATTCACATGGTATTTTAGGGTTTTTATTATTTTTATGTGTTTTAGGGGTTTTAAGTGTTTTTTCGATTTCAATGTTTTCTGAGTGTTTTCAGGGTTTTTAGGATTTTTTTACATTTTTTGGATTTTTTGGAATTTTAAGGATTTACATGGTTTTATGGTATTTATTTATTTTAAGGGTTTTATGGGGTTTTAGGGTTTTAGAGTATTTATGTTTTTTGGGGGTTTGAGGTTATTTTTGAGTTTTTTATGATTTTTATTGGTTCTTATATTTTTTTAATCATTTTTAGGGGTTTAAAGGGTTTTTAGAGTTTTTAGTTGTTTTATTGGTTTTTTGGTTTTTTGGTTTTTTGAGGATTTTAAAGGTTGTAATGTTTTTAGTTATTTTAATGTTTTTATATTTTTAATGGTATTATGTATAATTTTTTATTTTTTTCCAATGGGTTTTAAGGGTGTTTATGTGTTTTTCTATTTTAGTGTTTTTTATATCTTTTTTATAAATTTAATGGGTTTTTTAGGTTTTTATGGATTTTCAGGGGTATTTGGTTTTTATGGTTTTTATAGTTTTTTTTTGGGGGGGGGGGGGGTTTATTATTCGGGGGTTTTAATCTTTTTTTAGTTTTTTACATTTTTAGGGGTTTACAGTGTTTTTTGATATTTTAGGGTTTTTAGGGGTTTATGGGTTGTAAAATTTGTAGAGGTTTTTATAGTATGAGTGGTTTTATTTATTTTTATGGGTTTAATGATTTTTATCATTTATTTTGGGTTTTAGAGGTTTTATTTGTTATTATGTTTTTATTGTTTTTTAGGGGTTTAATGGATTTCATATTTTTTAACGTTTTTAATGATATTTAATGATTTTTGGGATTTTTTTTTGGTTTTTAATGTTTTTTAGGAATTTTTGGGGTGTTATAGGTTTCTAGGAGTTATAAAATTTGTAGGAATTTAGGGTTTTTGATAGTTTTTATTTTTTTTAAAGTTTTTCTTAGGGGTTATAAATGATTTTGGTTTTTTTTCATGTTTAGGTTTTTTAATGTTTTTAGGTTTAAGGGGATTTTTAAAAATTTATTATTATTTTTGTATTTAAGGATTTTGATGGGTTTTAAGAGTTTTAAAGTTTAAGTCTTTTTCTGGTTTTAAGGTGTTTTTGAGTGTTTTTTGGTTTTTTGGATTTCTAAGGGATTTTAATAATTCTTAGGTGTTTAATGATTTTTTTGAGTTTTAGTGCGTTTTTGTGTGATTATGGGGTTTTGGGTTTTTTAAATGCCTTTAGGTTTTGATGGTGTTCAAGGGTTTTTAGGATTTTGGTATTTTGATGATTTTTTTGGCATTATAGTATATTTAGGGTTTTATGGTGTTATTAATGTTTTTATATTTTTTTTGGTTTTTTATTTTTTTCCTAGTTTTTATGGTTTTTATGATTTTAGGTATTTCATGTGCTTCTTTAGGATTATTTTTGTTTTTATGGATTTGGTTGGTTTTTAGGGTTTTTAGAGTTGATATGGATTTTCATTTTTTACCATTCTAAGTATTTTTACGGGTTATAAGTTTTTTTTTCAAATATTTTCTTTTGGATTTTCTTGGTTTTTAATGTTTTGTTTGATTTTATAGATTTTTTGGTCTTTTAGGATTTTTTGGTTTTTTTGGTTTTTAGTATTTTTTGAGTTTTTTATATTTTTAAAGGGTTTGTAGAGTTTTTAAAAAACTTATGGTATTAAGGGGTATTTTTGATTTTATTTGATTATATGGATTTTAAGGGGTTTTAGGGTTTTTAAGGGGTTTATGGGTCTTTTGGTTTTTATGTTTTTTATGGGGTTTTGTGTATTTATGGTTTCTATGGTTTT
Organism: Viscum album; assembly: GCA_963277665.1. Lineage (NCBI taxonomy): Eukaryota > Viridiplantae > Streptophyta > Magnoliopsida > Santalales > Viscaceae > Viscum > Viscum album. The sequence goes on along the minus strand of OY728151.1, from coordinate 2,008,398,850 downwards.
TATGTTTTTAGGGGGTTTAAAGCGTTTAATGTTTTAAGGGTTTAATGTGTTTTCAGTTTTTATGGTTTTCTTATGTGTTTTAGGGTTTTTAGTTATTTTAACATTTTTTTAAAAATATGCCTTTTATGGTTTTTTTCTAGTTTTTAGTGAATTTATGGATATTGAGGGTTTTGAGAATTTTTTAGGGGTTTTAGTGTTCTTATGGATTTTTTGGGGGATTTATGTTTTTATTATTATCTTTTAGTTTTAATGTTTCTTAATATTTTTTTAATTTTTTTAAGGTTTTAAAGGGTTTTAGTTTATTTAGTGATTTTTGGGTTTTATAGGGATTTTTGGGTTTTTCAAGGTTGTTAGGGTTTTTGGTTTTTTGTGGTTTTTTGAGGTTTTTTGTATTCTATGTGTTTTTAGAGTTTTTAAAAAAATTCAAGGGTATAATGGGTTTTTTAGTTTATAGTGATTATGTTTCTTTTGATGGTGTTTTAGGGATTTTAATGTTTTTTAGGGTTTAATATTATTAGGGGTTTTATGTTTTTCGGGTATTTTTGGCATTTTTTATATTTTTAATTATATTTTTGGTTTTTATGGGATTATAGTATTTTTATGGTTTTAAGGTTTTCTTAGGGGTTTTTGTGATTTGTAGGTTTTATACTTTTAAGGGATTTTTATGTCTCTTTTTAGATTTTTATATTATTCAAAAATTTTAGGGATTTTGAGGGGTTTAGGGTTTTTTTTGTATTTATGGTTTTTCTAGAGTTTGGGTGGTTCTTTAGGTTTCACTGTTTTTATTGATTTTAGAGTTTTTTAAACATTTTAAGGGTTTTAGAGTTTTTTGTGGGTTTTTGGGTTTTTGGGTTTTTTTTTCCTTTTTAAGGATTACAGGTGTTTTTACAGTTCTTATGACTTTTTAGTTTTTTTTGGTTATTTGTATTATTTCCATTTTTTTGGGTTTTTAGGGGTTCAAACTTTTTTTATGATTTTAAGGTGATCATTGGGTTTTCAGGGTTCTTTGGGTTTTTTAAATTCCTACGATGTTTAGGGATTTTTAAGGGGTTTAGAGTTTGTTAGGGTTTTAGGGGTGTTATTTTTTTGTGCATGTTTATAGTTTTTTTGGTTTTTAGATGTTTTATGGTTTTATAGGTTTTTAATAATTTGTGGGTTTAAAATAATTTATATATTTTAGTGGGGTTTTTTCATTTTTATGGGTTCTATGGTTTTTAATGTTTTTTCTGTGTTATATGGGATTTTGGATTCACATGGTATTTTAGGGTTTTTATTATTTTTATGTGTTTTAGGGGTTTTAAGTGTTTTTTCGATTTCAATGTTTTCTGAGTGTTTTCAGGGTTTTTAGGATTTTTTTACATTTTTTGGATTTTTTGGAATTTTAAGGATTTACATGGTTTTATGGTATTTATTTATTTTAAGGGTTTTATGGGGTTTTAGGGTTTTAGAGTATTTATGTTTTTTGGGGGTTTGAGGTTATTTTTGAGTTTTTTATGATTTTTATTGGTTCTTATATTTTTTTAATCATTTTTAGGGGTTTAAAGGGTTTTTAGAGTTTTTAGTTGTTTTATTGGTTTTTTGGTTTTTTGGTTTTTTGAGGATTTTAAAGGTTGTAATGTTTTTAGTTATTTTAATGTTTTTATATTTTTAATGGTATTATGTATAATTTTTTATTTTTTTCCAATGGGTTTTAAGGGTGTTTATGTGTTTTTCTATTTTAGTGTTTTTTATATCTTTTTTATAAATTTAATGGGTTTTTTAGGTTTTTATGGATTTTCAGGGGTATTTGGTTTTTATGGTTTTTATAGTTTTTTTTGGGGGGGGGGTTTATTATTCGGGGGTTTTAATCTTTTTTTAGTTTTTTACATTTTTAGGGGTTTACAGTGTTTTTTGATATTTTAGGGTTTTTAGGGGTTTATGGGTTGTAAAATTTGTAGAGGTTTTTATAGTATGAGTGGTTTTATTTATTTTTATGGGTTTAATGATTTTTATCATTTATTTTGGGTTTTAGAGGTTTTATTTGTTATTATGTTTTTATTGTTTTTTAGGGGTTTAATGGATTTCATATTTTTTAACATTTTTAATGATATTTAATGATTTTTGGGATTTTTTTTTGGTTTTTAATGTTTTTTAGGAATTTTTGGGGTGTTATAGGTTTCTTGGAGTTATAAAATTTGTAGGAATTTAGGGTTTTTGATAGTTTTTATTTTTTTTAATGTTTTTCTTAGGGGTTATAAATGATTTTGGTTTTTTTTCATGTTTAGGTTTTTTAATGTTTTTAGGTTTAAGGGGATTTTTAAAAATTTATTATTATTTTTGTATTTAAGGATTTTGATGGGTTTTAAGAGTTTTAAAGTTTAAGTCTTTTTCTGGTTTTAAGGTGTTTTTGAGTGTTTTTTGGTTTTTTGGATTTCTAAGGGATTTTAATAATTCTTAGGTGTTTAATGATTTTTTTGAGTTTTAGTGCGTTTTTGTGTGATTATGGGGTTTTGGGTTTTTTAAATGCCTTTAGGTTTTGATGGTGTTCAAGGGTTTTTAGGATTTTGGTATTTTGATGATTTTTTTGGCATTATAGTATATTTAGGGTTTTATGGTGTTATTAATGTTTTTATATTTTTTTTGGTTTTTTATTTTTTTCCTAGTTTTTATGGTTTTTATGATTTTAGGTATTTCATGTGCTTCTTTAGGATTATTTTTGTTTTTATGGATTTGGTTGGTTTTTAGGGTTTTTAGAGTTGATATGGATTTTCATTTTTTACCATTCTAAGTATTTTTACGGGTTATAAGTTTTTTTTTCAAATATTTTCTTTTGGATTTTCTTGGTTTTTAATGTTTTGTTTGATTTTATAGATTTTTTGGTCTTTTAGGATTTTTTGGTTTTTTTGGTTTTTAGTATTTTTTGAGTTTTTTATATTTTTAAAGGGTTTGTAGAGTTTTTAAAAAACTTATGGTATTAAGGGGTATTTTTGATTTTATTTGATTATATGGATTTTAAGGGGTTTTAGGGTTTTTAAGGGGTTTATGGGTCTTTTGGTTTTTATGTTTTTTATGGGGTTTTGTGTATTTATGGTTTCTATGGTTTTTATGTTTTTAGGGGGTTTAAAGCGTTTAATGTTTTAAGGGTTTAATGTGTTTTCAGTTTTTATGGTTTTCTTATGTGTTTTAGGGTTTTTAGTTATTTTAACATTTTTTTAAAAATATGCCTTTTATGGTTTTTTTCTAGTTTTTAGTGAATTTATGGATATTGAGGGTTTTGAGAATTTTTTAGGGGTTTTAGTGTTCTTATGGATTTTTTGGGGGATTTATGTTTTTATTATTATCTTTTAGTTTTAATGTTTCTTAATATTTTTTTAATTTTTTTAAGGTTTTAAAGGGTTTTAGTTTATTTAGTGATTTTTGGGTTTTATAGGGATTTTTGGGGTTTTCAAGGTTGTTAGGGTTTTTGGTTTTTTGTGGTTTTTTGGGGTTTTGAGGTATTTTACGGTTTGTAGTGGTTTTAGTGTTTTTATGTTTTTATAGGTTTTAATTATTTCTTCTTTTTAATTTATTATTAGGTTTCTTTAGGGTTTTTAGAAGTTTTACATTTTTATAAATTTTTAATTATTTTAAAGGATTTTATGGACTTTTAGGGATTTATGGTTTTATGGAATTTTTGGTTTTTTATGATTTCTAGGTTTTTTAATTAATTTTTTGGGTTTTAAGGGTGTTGGATTTTTTGGGTTTTAGAATATTTTAATGTTTTTAGCATTTGAGGTGTTTGAATGATGTTTTGAATTTTAATGGTTTTAGGGTCATTATTGGTTTTTTCGGTTTTTATAATTTTTAATGGTTTTTGTTATTTTTATTTATTTTATGGTTTTTAGGTTTTTTGAGAAATTAAGTGTTATTAGATTTTGAGGGTTCTAGGGTTTTTAGGTTATTTACGGGTTTTCTGGGTTTTTTGTTTTTAGGGTATTTTTATTTTTAGGGGTTTTTATATTTTTTAGAGTTTTTTAACATCTTTTTGGATTTAAAAGGTTTTTAGAGTTTCTTTTGGTTCTTTAGTGTATTTATTGGTTTTTAGGGGTTTTCAAGGCATCTATGATTTTTTATAGTTTTTAACGTTTTATGAAATTTACAGTTTTTTAGGGATTGATAAATTTTTTAGTTTTTAGGTGTATTATGTGTTTTTTAGTTTTTTAGTTTTTCCCTGGGGGTTTTCAGGGTTATTATGTTTTTAGGAATTTTTAGGGATTTTCTATTAATTTATGTGTTTTTATGTTTTTTTGGAATTTTGAGGGTTTTAGGGTTTGTATGGATTTTGAGGGATTTTGAGGGTATTAAGGTTTTTAGGTTTTTTTTGGATTTTTAGTGATTTTTAGGATTTTTATGGGATTTTAGGGATTTTAGGGAATGTAGGGATTTTGAGGTATTTTATAGTTTTAGATTTTTATGGTTTTTATCATTTTAAGGGTTGTTTGTGTTTTTAGGGGTTTTAAGGTTTTTTAACTTTTTATTGTTTTTATGTATTTAAAGGGTATTTTGAGTTTTTTGTGGTTTTAGGGTTTCTATTTGATTTTAGGGGGCTTAAATGTTTTTAGGGCATTTTATTGGTTTTAGAAATATTAAGGTTTTGAGTCTTTCTAGGGATTTGTTGGTAATTTTATTTACTTATGAGTTTTATGTGTTTCTAGTCTTGTAATGTTTCTTTGGGTTTTCCAGGGTTTTTAGGGGTATTTATGAATTTATCGATTTTTATGGATTTTTTTTATTTTTAAATATATTTAGGGTTTTTAGGGATTTTGATGGTTTTTATGGATTTATAGTGTTTTTAGAAATTTTAGGTTTTTTATAGTTTTTGGGTGTTTAGGTTTTTAGTTTAGTTTTAACGGGGTTTTATGGTTTTTAGAGTTTTTAGATTTTTTTGGGTTTAAAGGGTATTTATAGTTAATAGTTTCTTTTTTGATTTTTATGGATTTTACGGGATTTTAAGGATTTGAGGGATCAAAAGTTTTATTTTAGTTTCTTAGGATTATTATGAATGTTTTGGGTTTTTTTAAATTTTGGTGGGTTTTAATGGTTTTATGAGTTTTTATGGATTTTATGTTTTTCTAGGGTTTTAGGGTCTTCTAGGGTTTTTGGGGTTTAATTGATTTTAGATTATAATTGTTTTCCTTGGGATTTTTCCATGTTTTTTACATTTTTAGGGATTTATAGGGTATTTAAGTTTCTTATGGATTTATGGTTTTTGTGATTTTGAGGGGTTTTGATGTTTTGGGGTTTTGGGAATTTTATTATTTTTAGGGTTTTAGCATTTTTTTTGGTTTTTAGGGGTTCTCATTGTTTTTAGGGGTTTAGGGTCTTATTAGAGGAAATAAGGTTTTGTATGTCTCTTTGGTATTTTTTGGGCCTTTTTAGGATTTTTCTGGTTTCTTATGCTTTTGAGGAATTTTTATGGTTTTTAGGGTTTTTAGGATTTTTAGGGTTTAATTTTTTTTTATCATTTCTATGAATATTATGGTTTTATGATATTATTAGGGGTTTTATATTTTTTATAGTTTTTTAAAATTTTATGGGTTTAAAAGATTATAATATTTTTTAGTGGGGTTTTAGGTTATGTTTAGTTTTTAGGTGTTTTATGGTTTTTAGGGGTTTTATGGTTTTATGGTCTTTTAGGGGTTTCAAGGGTTTTTAGCATTTTTCGGTTTTTAGGGATTTTATGGGTGTTTAGGTTTTCATGGTTTTATTTGGGTTTTTAGGGTTTTAGAGGTTTTTATGTTTTTAGCGATTTTTATTGTTTTCTAGGGTTTTTAGGGATTTTCAGTTTTTTTAGAGTTTTAATGGGTTTTAGAGTTTTATAGGATTTTTATCATTTTTAGGTTTTTAGGGATTTTATTTGTTTTATGTTTTTTAATTTTTTCTTATGTATTTTTGTGTATCTTTACAATTTTTGTGATTTTTATGGTTTTTTAGGATTTTGATGGTTTTTTTAAGGTTTTAAGGGATTGAGAGGATATTTATGTATATTTGGATTTTTTAAAGTTTCTCGGGGGGGGGGGGGTTGGTGTTTTAGGTTTTAAAGTATTTCCTAGTGTTTTTTTGGTTTTTATGGTTTTTTATTTTTTTTACATATTTTTAAAGATTTTATGGATTTTTATGGATTTTTATTATTTTAGGGATTTAGAGAATTTTTATGATCTTTAGGGTTTTTTAGTTATTTAAGTGTTTTTTACTTTTTTAGAGATTTTAATGTTTTTAGTGTTGCTAAATATTTTATGAGATTAAAGGGTTTTTAGAGATTTTAGTTGTTTTTTATAGTTTTTAGTGTCTATTAGGTTTTTCATCATTTTTTGTGGGTTTAATGTGTATATATGTTTTAAGGTTTTCATATAGTTTTTCGTGATTTCAGGGACTCTAAAGGAATTTCTAAAATATTTATGGTATTTAGTGGTTTTTGGGATTTTGTGAGTTTCTAGGGTAATTTAGTGTTTTTAGCTTTTTTTGGGTTTTCAGTTTTTTTAGGTTTTGTGGTTTTCATAGTGATTTTTGAGGTTTTTATGAATTTTTATGTTTTAGATATTTTTAGGAATTTTAAATGATAGTTATATTTTTTAGGGTATTTAGAAATTTTAATGGTTTTAAGATATTTTAGGTGTTTTAGGGTTTTTGAGTTTATTGGATTTTATTTTTTCTAGAGTGTTTTAAAGATTATTGTGGTTTAAATTATTTTTAAAGATTTTAGACTTTTATTTTATTATTGGTTTTTAGTGTTTTTTATGGTTTTTGGGGGAGGGAATTTATTTTGTATGTGTTTTTGGGTTTTACTGTCTTTTTGAATTTTAATCATTTTATGGGTTTTAATTAATTTTAGGTTTTTATGGTTTTATAATGGTTTCTCAAATTTTTTAGTGTTTTTTACATTTTTATGGATTTTTTGGAATTTTTATGGATTTCAGGGATTTTAGGCTTTTATGGATTAAGGGGTTTTTTTGGGGTTTTTTGTTTTAAGGGGTGTTTAGAGTTTTTTATGGTTTTAATGTTTTTTTAGAGTTTCTTAAAAAAAATGGGGCTTGAAGGGTTTTAGAGTTTTTAATTTGTTTTGGGGTTTTATAGTTAATTTTACGGGTTTTATGGTTTTAGGGATTTTATGGTTTTTATGGTCTTTTACTGTTTTTAGGTTCTTTTTTGGTGTTTTAAGGTTTTTGTAGTTTTTTACAATTTTTAGGGGTTTTAATTTTTTTTAGGTTTGAAATGTTTTCTTAGGGGTTTTCATGTTTTATGATTTTTAGATATTTTGGAATTTTTATTGAAGTTTTATGGAATTTTTTGGCCTTTGTGGGGTTTTAAGGGGTTTAGTGATTTTTTGGGGTTTTTAGGGATTTTTGGTTTTTAGTAGTTTTATGTTTTTACTAGTTTTAAGAGTATTTACATTTTTATGGTTCTTATGTGTTTTTCCAGGTTTTAGTGTTTTTTATGTTTTTATGGATTTTTATTGATTTTTTAGAATTTTATTTTTTATGGGTTATAATGGTTTAAAAGGCCATTAGGGTTTTTAGGGTTTTCTGTTTTTTGGTTTAGGGTGTTTTTTTGAGTTTTTAGGGGTTTTCAATTTTTTTGAATTTTTTTCATTTTTCGATGTTTAGAGTGTTTCTAGAGTTTTTTATGGTTTTTCTTATTTTTATGGATTTTAAATTTTTTTGTTTTATGATTTTTAAGATTATCTACAGTTTTAGGGTCTTTTTTGGGGTTTTATGGTTTTTAGAATTTTTTAGGTTTTTTAGGATTTTACATGATTTTAGGTTTTTAATATTTTCTTAGGGGTTTTAACTGTTCTTGGTTTCTTAATGTTTTCTTATGAGTTTATTTGGTTTTATGGTTCATTAGGGTTTTTATTGATTTTCAGGGCCAGTATTTTATTGGTTTTTTGGTTTTTTGGTTTTTATGTTTTTTTAGTTTAAAGGTTTTTAGATTTTTTATTATTTTTTAGAGACATTAGTGTTTTTATGGGTTTAAAGGGGTTTTAGAATTTTATGATTTTTATGGTATTTATGGTTGTATAGGGGTTTTTAAAATTTTAAGGGGTTTTGATGGTTTTTAATATTTTTAGGTTTCTTAGGGTTTTATGGTTTTTTGAATTTTCTATGTTTTTATGTGTTTTTGGAGTTTTTAGTTTTTTATAGTTTTCTTAGGATTTTTCAGACCTATTAGGTTTTTATTTTTTTAAGAATTTTTAGGATTTTTTTTATTTTTATGGAATCTTGGGTTTTTATGTTTTTAAATATTTTTAGGGGTTTTATTATTTTTTACATTTTTTGGGATTTAAGTTTTCTTAGTTTTTAAGGTTTTCTTAAAAACTGTTATGTTTTTTGTATTTTTTCGTTTTTAGGGATTTTTAGGGATTTTTTCGGACTATTAATGTATTTTATGGTTTTTATCAATTTTGAGTGTTTGTAGTTTTTTTATTTTTTAGAGGTTTTCTGGTTTTTTTAGTTTTTGGGTTATTTAGGGTTTTACGGTTTCTATATTTTTTTAACATTTTTTGGGGTTTAAAGCTGGTTTTAGAGTTTATACTGGGTTTTATGGTTTTTTTGATTTTTTTGGTTTTTATGGTGTTAAGGGATTTTTATGGTTTTAAGGGGGTTTAGGGTTTTTGGGTCTTTTAATATTTTTAGGGTTTTTTATTTTTTTTGGGTTTTATGTGTTTTTTGGTTTTTAATGACTTATTTGGGGTGTTTATGGATATTTAAGGTTTTTGAAATTTTTATTGATTTTTATGTAATTTTGATAATTTTTATGGTTATTAGTGTTTTTGGATATTTTTAGGGATTTTAAGGGGTTTTAGGGTTGTTTTACCCTTTTTAGGGTTTTCATGGTTTTTGGGTTTTTTACATTTTTAGGGTTTTTTACAGTTTTTGATTTTTAATTTTTATAGGGGTTTTATAGATATTTATTGTTTTTAATTTTTTGAGGGTTATTATGATTTTAGGAGTGTGGGTTTTTAGAGTTTTTTGAGTTTTTAGGGGTTTTATGGTTTTTTGAGCTTTTTATCTTTTTGGTGGGATTTAAAGGGTATTAAGAATTTTATTGGGGTTTAGGGTTTTTAAAATTTTTAGTGTTTCATAGGATTTTGGGGTTATCCATTTTTAGGTATTTTTTGGGTTTTTATCATTTGAAGTCAATCATGGGTTTTAAGTGTTTTTAGGTTTTAGTTATTTTTTAGTGTTTTCCGGGGTTTATAGTGTATTTTAATTTTTTATGATTTTTACTGATTTTTTAGTATTTTTTTTGGATTTTATTGGTTTTTGGGATTTGTATTGTTTTAGAGATTTTATTATTTTTGATATTTTTATGGGTTTTAGGGTTATTAGTATTTATTGAGTACTTTAAGGTTTTGAGAGGTTGTTTAGTGTTTTTAATTTCTTTAGTGGTTTAATGGGTTTTTAGTGTGTTTAATGGTTTTAAGGGGTTTTATGTGTTTTTATGTGTTTTTCAATTTTTTTGTTGATTCTCTGTTCTTTAGTGGATTACAATCTTTTTGGGGTTTTAGCGTTTCTTATGATTTTTACGGGTTTGAAGTGTTCTTGGGTTTTAATGTTTTTGTTTGTTTTTCATGGTTTTTAGTGGTTTTTATGTTTTTATGAATTTTTAGTTATTATTTATGATATTAATTGATTTTAGGGACTTTAGGGGTTTTTATGTCTATGGTGGTTTTATTGTTTTTAGCATTGTATGGTTTTTACCGTTTTTAGATTTTTTGTGGTTTTATGTTATTTTAGTTTTTTATGTTTTTTTTATATTTTTTAGGATTTTTTGGGTTTTTCCAATTTAGAAATATTTAGTTATTTTTTGGACTTTATTGTTTTTTTGGGTTTTTATGGTTTTTCAGGGGCTTAAGGAATGTTAGGATTTTTATGGTTTTGTGTATTTTTTGGGTTTTTAGGGGGTTTTGTTTTTAGGGTTTAAGGTTTTTTAGTTTGCAAAAAAATTTAGGGGTTTAATGCATTTTTAATGATTTTAGTGGTTTTTTAGGTTTCTATGGGTTTTATGGTTATTTGTGGTTTTAGTGTTTTGGGGTATTAATGGGTTTTTGGGTTTTTATGGTCTATTTAGGATTGTTAGGTTTTTGAATATTTTTATGTTTTAGTGGTTTTAAGTTATTTTAGGGTTTTTAGGTTTCCATAGGATATTTTAGGGTTTTTAGGGTTTTTATGTTTCTTGATATTTTTAACGAATTTTAGGATTTTTATGGGTTTTTATGGTTTTTAGTGTGTTTATGATTTTTAGGTTTTTTAGTGTTTTTAGTTTTTTATAAAATGTTTATAGGTTTAAATGATTTTTAAAGTTTTTATTGGGTTTTTATGGGTTTTAGGGGTTTTTTGGGTTTTATGGTTTTTAGGGTATTAAGGGGTTTTAGGGTTCTTTATTTTTAAGTGTTTTTTAGGTTTTTTAGGTTTGATGTGTTTTTTGGTTTTTAATGTTTTCCCTGGGGTTTTCATAGTTTTTTACATTTTTACGGATTTTTATTGATTTTTTAGGATTTTTATGTATTTTTCGGTTTTAGGGTTTTGTGGGTCTGAGTTTTTTTAATGGTTTTTAGGTTTTTAGGGGTTTTAAGTGTTTTCAGATTCTATGGTTTTATTCAGGGTTTTTTATGTATTAAGTGTTTTTATATTTCTTGGTATTTTGGGTTATTTTTAGGATTTATAGGATTTTTATGGTTTTAATGAATTTTGATTTTACGGTTTTTTATTATTTTTATGGGTTTTGGGGGTGTTTATTTTTAGTTTTTAGGTTTTAAATTATTTTTAGTTCTTTTTATGGGTTTAAAGGGTTTTTAGAAATTTGAGCTTTTTTTATTATAGGTTTTTAGCAGTTTTAATATTTATTTGGGCTTTTATGGGTATTAGGGTTTTTAGAGATTTTATGATTTTTGGGGTTTTATGTGATTTAATGGTTTTTTTAAAATTTTCATGGTATTTTTAATGGTTTTCTTGGGTTTTTTATATTTTTTTTGGATTTTTACAGTTTTTTCATATTTTTATCCATTTTTGGGTATTTTGGGATTTTGATGGTTTTTTGGGTATTTCTGGTTTTTATGGTTTTTTGGTGTTTTATGTTTTTTTATATTTTTTGTGTTTTTATGATTTTTTAGAGTTTTTAACTTTTGGGAGGGTTAAAATATATTTTATATTTTTAATTATTATTATGGGTTTTTGTGGGTTTTAGGGTTTTTTTTTATTTTTTGTGTGGGTTTTATGTTCTCTATGGTTTTCATGTTTTATAGGGTTTTCAGTGTTTTTAACATGTTCTAGGTCATTATGGGTTTTAATTTTTTTTTTTGTTTTTCTAAAAATTTTTCATGATTTTAATATTTTTTATGCTTTTAGGGACTTTTTAGTATTTTAATGGATTTTAGTGTTTTTAGGATTTTTTTGTTGTTTGGGGTTTCTTAGATTTTATAGGCTTTTAATGTTTTTATAGTTTTTAATTTTTTTAGGGGTTTGATGGGATATTAAGGTTTTATTGGGTTTTATTTTTTTAGGGGTTGCAGGGGATTTTATGGTTTTTCAGGATTGTTTATGGTATTTAGGGGGTTTTCAGTTTTTCAGGGATTTTATGGTTTTTTATGTTTTCTTAGTTCTTTACTGGTTTTATGTTTCTTAGGGTTTATGGTTTTCCTATTTTATTTTCATGTTTTTTAGTATTTTTTAATATTTTAAGGATGTGATGTATTTTTTAAGGTTTTATAGGTTTTTTGGATTTTTAAGTATTTTGAGGGGTTTTGGGGTTTTGGGGGTTTTTTTGTTTTTTTAGATTATTAGTGTTTTTAGTTTTTTAGTGATTTTAAGTGTTTATAGGTTTTTATGGTTTTCTTAGATTTTAAGGTTTTTTAAAATTTTAGGATTTTTAGGGTTTTTATAGATTTTATATATTTTTATATTTTATGGTATTTGAGTTTTTATGCTTTTTTTCTTTTGAGGTTTCATTTTTATTTTTAGGTGTTTTATGTTCTTTTAGAGTTTTTTTGACATTTTTATGGGATTAAAGGGATTTAGATTTTTTGGTCTGTTTTTTGGTTTTTGGGGTTATAGGGGTTTTATGGTATTTAGGGTTTTTATGGTTTTTAGAGTTTGTAGGGGTTTTGACAGTTTTTAATTGTTTTGGTTTTTAGAAATGTTTAGTTTTTTGGGTTTATGTGTTTTTTTGTCTTTAAGTTTTTAATGGGTTATTATGGTTTTTAGAGGTTTTTAAATTTTTAGGATTTTATGGGTTTCTTAGGAAATTTATGGGTTTAAAAGTTTTTAGGAATTTTGAGGGTTTTTAGGGGTTTTGGGGATTTTTAGGGGGGTTTTTTGGTTTTTATAAGGATTTTTGAGTTTCTTATGATTTTAAAGGGTATGAGTCATTAATGTTTTTAGGGGTTTAAAGGGTTTCTAAATTTTTAGTGGAGTTTAGGTTTTTTATGTGTTTTAGGTTTTGATATGGTGTTTAGGGGCTTTAGGGATTTTTTGGGTTTTTTGGGTTTTAATATTTCTTATGTTTTTAGGGGTTTTAATTTTTTTATTAATTTTATAATTTTCTGAAGGGTATTTATTGTTTTTAAGGGTTTATACAATTTTAATAAATCTTAGGGGATTTTTAGGTTTCTTATGGTTTTTATGGTGTTTTGGGATTTTGAGGGTTTATAAGGTTTCTTTTATAATTTTAATGTTTTTATGATGTTTTGGGTTTTTAGTATTTTATGTTTATTTTGTTTTTTTAGTTTTTTTTATAATTGTAATGATTTTTTGAGTTTTTAAATTTTTAGGGGTTTAAAGGGGTTTTAGTGTTTTTAGTAGTTTTTAGGGGTGTTTTGGGTTTTTTGGTCTTTTTTGAGTTTTTATAGTGTTTAGATTTTTTTAGGGTTTTAGGGGTTTTGTGTTTACTTAGGATTGTAAGGTTTTCTAAGGGGTTTTCATGGTTTTTAGGGTTTTTTACTGTTTTGGGGAATCTTATCTGTTCTTTTAGTATTTTATTTGGTATTTAAGTTTTTTTAGGATTCTATGGGTTTTATGGTTCATAGGGTTTTCATGTTTTTTTGGGTCTTAAGGTTTTTTGAGTTTTTATGGTTTAATGATTTTTATCTGTTTTTAAAATTTTAGGGGTTTAAATTGGTTTAAGTGTTTTTAGTGGGTTTTTAGTGTTTTTACTGTTTTTTTGGGGGGTTTTAAGGATTTTTGCGGTTTTTATGGATATCAGGGGCCTTTATGTTCATTTTGGTTGGTTAGGGTATTTATATTTATTGATATTTTTTTGGGGGTTAATTTTTTTAGGTTTGTATGGTTTTATAATGGAATTTTAGGTTTTTTAGGGTTTTTATGTTTTATGGATTTTTTTTGGGTTTTTAATGATTTTTATGGTTTTAGGGTATATAGGTATTTTGATGGGTATTATGGTTTTTAAGGGTTTTTAGTGTTTTTAGTGGATTTATGTTTCTTATGGGTTTTAAGTGGTTTTCGGTATTTAAGGATATATTAAGGGTTTTCAAGGTTTTTACGGTTTTTTTTACATTTTTATGTAATTTTGGGGAATTTTTATAATCTTTTTTGGTTTTTAGGGGTTTTGGGACTATGACTATTTTAGTATTTTTTACATTTTTTGGGATTATTGGGTTTTATGTTTTTTGGGTGGTTTTATGGGGTTTTTAAGTTTCCAGGGTGTTATTTAGTTGTAGTGTTTTTTAAATGTTTTTAGGGGTTTGTAGGCGTTTTATAGTTTTAGTGGTTTTATAGGTCCACAGGTTTCAATGGATTTTAAGTATTTTAAGGGTTTTAGGGGTTTTAGGGGAATTTAGGTTTTTTAGGGTTTTTAGTATTTTTAGGTTTTTATGGGTTTGAAGTGTTTCTATATTTTGAATGTTTTATTTGGTTTTTTAGGTTTTTAGGGGGTTTTAAATTTTAGGAATTTTTAGTTGCTTTAAAATTTTTAGCGTTTTTTAGGCTATTAGGTATTTTGACTGTTTTTAGAGGTTTTTTGAGACATTAGTGTTTTTTTCGGTTTTAACAATTTTTATGTTTTTATAGGGATTACGTGTTTTTAGTTTTATAAGGTTTTATTTTATTTTTAGGGTTCTTAGATTATTGTAAATTTTTAGTGATTTTTTTGTATTTTTTATGCCTTTTATGGTTTTAATTTGATTGTTCTGCATTTTAGGGGTCTTTAATTTTTAAGTATTTTTATGGATTTTTAACGATTTTTATTGTTTTTGTGATTTTTGGGGTTTTGATTGGTTTTGGGGGTTCGTGGGTTTTTAGAATATTTTAGGTTTTTTAGAAGTTTAATGAATTTTATGGTTTTATGATTTTCATGGTGGATTTCAAGGATTTCAGGCTTTTTACATTTTTAGGTATTTTAGAGCTTTTTTTATATTTTATAATTTTTAGTGTTTTTTGGTATTTTTAGGGTGTTTTATGGTTTTTTGGTGTTTCAGGGTTTTTTTTGAGTTTTTATGGTTTTTATGGTTTTTAGAGTTTTTTATTGTTCTTCTAGAATTAATTGATTATTGGTGATTATAGTGGTTTTAGGGTTTTATATGATTTTAGGGGTTTTAATGTGTTTTAGTGGTTTTATGGGTTTTTGGGATTTTGGGGGGTTTTGGGTTTTTTACATTTTATAGGTTTTTTTGTTTTATGTGTTTTTTGGTTTTTTACTTTTTCTTAGGGTTTTTTACGTTTTTCGAGATTCTTATGACTATTTTATGTATTTTATGGGGTTTTCAATGTTTTTATTGATTTTATGGATTTTATCATTTTTTATTTATTTAAGGATTTTAAAAGTTTTTAGGTTTTAAATTTATTCTTTGGTTTATCCTGGATTTTTAGTATTTTTACATTTTTTGAGATTTTTAGGTCTTTATCCGATTTTATGGTTTTTTTTTGACATTTGGTATTTTCATGATTTTTTTGTGCATTTAGGTTTTTTATGGTTATATGGGTTTTTAGGGTATTTAGGGTTTTTAGGTATTTTTAGGTTCTTTAGGGTTTTTAGTGTTTTCTATTTTTTAGGTCTTTCGGTATTTTGTGAGTTTTTAGGTTGTTAAGAATTTCTTAACAGTTTTTAGTGTTTTTTGGGTTTTTTACACTATTAGGGATTTTGGGGAATTTTTTTAGTATTTTTGGTGTATTTTAAGGTTTTTGATGGCTGTTACAGTTTTTAAAGTTTTTAGCATTTTTATGTTTTTATGGGTTTAATGTTTTTCAGGTTTTTAATGTTTTTATGGGGGTTTTCAGGGTCATTATGGGTTTTTATGTTTTTTGTAATTTTTAGGTATATTTTTGGTTTTTTATTCTTTTAAGGGTTTTAGGGTTTTATATTGTTTTTATGGGGTTTTAGGGTTTTTTGGTAATTTATGGTTTTATTAGGTTTTTACAGTTTTTTATTTTAGTTGTTTTATGGTTTTATTTTGGTTTTTTAACGTTTATGTAGTTTAAAATGTATTTAGTGTTTTCAGTTGTTTTATGGGGTTTTATGGTTTTATAATGTTTTTATGGGTTTTAGGGTTTTATGGGTGTTTATCATTTTTTGAGTTTTTTAGGGGTCTTAAGTGTTATAGGATTTTACGGATATATTAGGAGTGTTTGGGGTATTTCTAGTTTTTTATGTTCTTAGGGATTTTAGGAATTTTTCAAGATTTTTATGTTTTTATGGTATTAATGATTTTTTGGGATTTTGAGGGTATTTTTATTTTTTAATGACTTTTCTAGGGTTTTATTGTTTTTACAGTTTTCAGGGTTTTAAATGTTTTTTATAGTTTTTTTAATGTTTTTAGGATGTTAAAAGGTTTTTAGAGTTTTTAGTGGTTTTGGGATTTTGTGGGGTTTTTTGGGGTTTTTAGGTATTTAGGAATTTTTATGGATTTTAGGGGGTTTTAAGATTTTTATGGTCTTTAAGGGTTTTTAGAGTTTTTTAGATTTTTATTTATATATGGAGATTTTTGGATTATATGGTTTTGGGGTTTTTATGGATTTTGAGGGGTTTTTGGGTTTTTAGTGTTATTATCATTTTTTGATATTATGGAGGTTTTATGCGTTCTTAGTTTTTATGGTTTTGATAGGGTTTATCATGTATTTTTAGGTTTTTATGTTTAATCCATTTTTATCCATTTTAGAAATTGTTTTGGGTTTTTAGGTTTTTTAGGGATTTTGGGTGTTTTTAGTGTTTTATAGTTTTTTGGGTTTTTTGGTTCTTTTTATTAGGTTTTATTTTTGGGATTTTTGGGTTTGAATGTTTTTATAGTTTTTTAGTGTTTTCAGGGGGTTTAAGGGTATTTATAGATTTTAATGGTTTTCGAGTTTTAATGATTTTTGAGAGTTTAAAAGTTTCAAGGGTTTTATAAGTTTTTAGGGGTTTTGGGGGTATTAGGTTTTTAGGGATTTTATTATTTTTTATATTATTTGGGGTTTTATGTGTTCTTATATTTTGCATGTTTTCATAAAGGGTTTTAGGGATTTTATTGTTTTTTAAATTTTCATGTAATTTTAGGGATTTTTTTGGATTTTTATGGTTTCTGGGGGTTTTTCTGGATTTTAAAGGGTTTTGGGGTTTTGGGGTTTTTATAGTTTCATGGGTTGTTGAGTTTTTCACGGTTTTAAGTGTTTTAGGTATATAATTATTTTCCTTTGGTTTTTTTTTTTCATTTTTAGTTCTATAATTATTTTTTGTGTTTTCGGGATATCTATAGTTTTTAGTGCTTTTAAGGATTTTTAGGGTTTTATTTGTTATTAAGATTTTTATGGTTTTTTGAGTTCTTAGGGTGTACTGTCCTTTTAGGGTCATTACATATTTTTTGATTTTTTTTAACATTTTAATAGGTTTAATATGTTTTTATCGTTATTTATGGTTTTAGGGTTATTTAGGTTTTTAAAGGATTTTAGGGGTATTACGGTTTTTAGGGTTTTATTCTTTTTTTGGTTTTTTAGGTTTTTGGGGGTTTTTGTGGTTTTTTATGTTTTTAGGGGTTTTTTGTTGTTGTAGGTTTTTACGACTTTCTTATCATCATTTAGGGGTTTGTACTTTATTAGTGATTTTAAGGGTTTTTTAGTATTTTTTTTCTTGGATTTTAAGGGATTTATAACGTTTTAAGTTTTTTATATTATTTAATATTTTTATGTGGATTGAGTGGTTTTAGGGGATTTTCGGTTTTGGGGAGTTTTAAGTGTTTTTATTTTTTTAAGGTTTTATATGGGGTTTTCATCGTTTTTAGGGATTTTTACCTTTTAAGATATTATAAGTGATTTATTGGTATTTTTATAGTTTTTTTAGGTTTTAGGGTTTTTAGGGTTTTTATAATTTTATGGTTTTCTTTGGGTATAGGGATTTTTTATTTTTATGGTTTCAATGGTTTTTCAAGTTTTTCTATAAGATTTAGGGATTTAAAGTGTTTTTAATGTTTTTAGTGATTTTCAGGGTTTTTTAAGGTTTTAGGGTTTAGTTGGGGTTTTTAGGTTTTTTAGCTGTTCTGGTGTTTTAAGTGTTTTTAGGTTTCTAAGGGTTTATATGGGGTTTTCTAGGTTTATAGAGTTCTTTTTGTTTTTAGGGATTGTTAGGGTTTTTATTAATTTTATGGTTTTTTAGGATTTTTATAGATTTTTTGGATTTTGGGGTTATTTGTGTCTTTTTGTTTTTAACGGTTTAATATTTTTTTTTGGTTTCTAAGGCTATCTTAGTGTTTTTCATTGTTTTATGGTTTTATGTTTTTGATGGGTTTTAAGGATATTTTAGGATTTTTTTATAGTTTTATAGCATTTTAATATATTCTGATGGGGGGTTTGGGGGTATTTTCTGGTTTTTATGATTTTCTAGTTTTTTTTTCAGTTTTAGGGTTATTTGGGTTTTTACGGTTTTAAGGGTTTTAAAGTTTTTAATGATTTTATGTTTTTAAATGGTTTTTATATTTTTTGGGATTTTCTGTTTTTACGGGGTTTAGGATTTATAAGGTTTTCAGGGTTTGGTATTTTTTAGGGTTTTTAGGTTTTTAGGGTTTTTAGGATTTTCTGGGTTTTATGTGTTTTTATCCTTTTCAAGGGTTTTAACTGATTTTTTTAATTTTAAGTTATTCAATTGGTTTTTCAGGGTTTTTTGTATTTTTAGGATTTTAGTGGTTATAATGTTTTTTTTGGATATTTAGGACTTTTAGGATGTTTTGGGGTTTTGGGGGTTTTATGTATTTTTTGGGGTTTTAGGGTTTTTAGACATATAGGGTTTTTATAGTGTTTAAAATTTTCAAGAATTTTTACAGTTTGATGTGTTTTTATATTTTAAAGATATTAGTAGGGATTTCATGTACTTTTAGGTTTTTTATATTTTTAGGGATTTTCAGGGAATTTTAGCATTTTTGTGGCTTTTTGTGGTTATGGGTTTGGGGTTAGGGATTTTTATTTTTAATGTTTTTTAAGTATTTTGGTTTTTATGGGTTTCTTTTGGATTTTTAGGGGTTTTTTTAAAAAAATTGAGTTCTTAAAGGTTTTTTGGGATATAATGGGGTTTTAGAGTTTTAGCGGGTTTTTAGGTTTTTTTAGATTTTTTAGGTTTTTCGGGGTTTAAGGTTTTTTTAGGTTTATACATTATTCTCTGGTTTTTTCAAGGAATTTAGGGTTTTTAAGTTTTTATATATTTTTATATATATATTAGGTTTTTTAGTGTTATATTCTTTTTAAGGATTTTGATGGTCTTAATTTTTTATTCATTTTTGGGTTTTTATCATTTTTTTGTTTTTAGGGGTTTTAGTTCTTATGTTTTTATGTTTTTCCTAGTGTTTTTTAAGGTTTTTATTTTTTTATATTTAGGGGGATTTTTATGGATTGTTTAGATTTTTTTTGGGTTTTAGTGTTTTTAGGGTTGTGATTTTCTTGTGTATTAGGGTTTGTTTTTGTTTTTTTACAGAATTTATGGTTTTTTAGAGTTTTTATCATTTTTATGCATTTAAATTATTTTTAGAGTTCTTAACGGATTATTTGTTTTAAAGTATTAGGTGTTTTTAGGGATATTTGTGTTGTTAGGGGTTTTATTTTTTTTGTGTTTTAAGGGATCTAAGTGTTTTTAGGTTTTAAGGAATTATTAAGGGTGTTTTGGGTTTTTATGAATTTTTATGTTCTTAGGAATATTTTGGGTTTCTTTATATCTTTTAGGATTTTTATTATTTTTACGGAGTTTGAGGAGTTTTTGGGTTTTTGGGGTTTTTGAGATTTTAGGGGCTTTATCATTTTTATGTTTTTAGGGGATTTAGTTCCTTTGATGGTATTTATGGATTTATTAGAGTTTTTATGGGTTTTTGGCGGTTTTTACCTCTATAGGAATTTTTAGCGATTTTTTTAGGATTTTTATTACTTTTAAGGGTTTTATGGTATTTACGGGTTTTTAGGATTTTAGGGTTTCTATATTTTTAGGGTTTTGTGGATGTTTTGGCACATTTAGGGTCATTTTAAGAATTTTAGTGTTTTAATAATTTTTTAATGTTTTTAATGTTTTTAGGGGTTGAAGGGTTTTCAGACTCTTAGGGGGTTTTAGTGGTTTTATGGGTTTTATGTTTTCATGGTTTTTAGGGTCTTTAACGTTTTTAGGGTGTTTAGGGCCTATAGGGGTTTTAGAGTATTTTGTGTTTTTAGGTGTTTTAGAGGTTTTTGAGGTTTTTTGGTTTTTATAGATTTTACAGATTTTAAGTGTTTTATTTTTTTTTGGTTTTATGGTTTTCTTATGGTATTTTATTTTTTTTGGATTTTTGAATTTTTAGTGAATTATGAGGTTTTTTAGGATTAATTAGTTTTTTGGGTTTTTGGTTTTTTAGGGTTTTAGGGGTATTTATGGTTTATAGGCTTTTTTGGTTTTTTGGATTTTAAGGGGTTTTAGGTTTTTTTAATGTGTTTACAGTTTTTAGATTCTATTGCTTTTTATGTGTTTAAATTTTTTTAGTGTATTTAGTGGTTTTTATATTTTTTATGGGTTTTAGTGTTTTAATGGTTTTTTGGGTTTTTTGGTTTTTGGGGTTTTAGGGTTGTTTGTGGTTTTGGGGTTTTTAGGTCTTCAGGGGTTTATAGTGCTTTTAGGTTTTTAAGGTTATCATTGGAGTATTAGTGTTTTTATGTGTTTAGGGATTCATAGATTTTTTTAGTAATTTTTTTGTTATTTTAGTGCTTTGAGGGGTTTTGAGGATTTCTATAGTTTTTAGGGATTTAAAGGTTTTGTTGAGTTTTTATGGGTTTTAAGGTATTTGTGGGTTTTTAGGGTTTTTGTATTTTTATGGGTTTTGGGGGTTTTTTGGGTTTTTAAGTACATTGGGGTTTTTAGGGTTTTCAAAATTATTTATGTTTTTAGCGTTTTATGTTTTTTAAGTATTAATCATTTTTGTAGGGGTTTTCTGGTCCTTTATGATTTTTTATGATTTTAACGATTTTAGCCCTTTTTTAGTATTTTTTTGGTTTTAGGGTTCTTTGGGATTTTGAGAGTTTAATGGGGTTTAAGGGGTTTTAGGATTTTTTTTTGGTTTTTTAGGAATTTTTTTTAATTTTTAAGTTTTTTATATTTTTGTGGTTTTTAGGGATTTTACGGGCTTTTAGGTTTTTTTACAATTTAAAGGGTTTCATGGTTTTTGGTTTTTAGGGGTTTTTCGAGTTATGTTAGGGTTTTTATCAATTTATGTTTTTTTGGGATTTTATGTGTTTTAGGTTTATAAAGCTTTCTAAGGGTTTTTATGGTTTTTAATGGTTTTTACATTTTTTCATGATTTTTAGGGACTTATTAGGATTTTTATATTTTTAGGGTTTCTAGATATATTGAAGGTTTCTACAGTTTTGAAGGGGGTTATTGGATTTTTGGGGTTCAGGGGTTTTTTATATTTCTTAGGGGTTTATAGTTTTATAGATTTTTTAATCTTTTTAGGGGTATTAAGGGATTTTAGATATTTTATATTTTTTAAGGTTTCTGGGATTCTTGGGTTTGTATGATTTTTAGGGGTTCTTATGTTTTTTAGTGGGTTTTAGAAATTTTATGATCCATATGGTTTTTAGCGGTTTTAACATTTTCAATAGGTTTTTAGGGTATTTACATTTTTTAGGTTCTTACGGTTTTCTAAGGGTTTTTATATATTTTTTACATTTTTAGGTATTTTTTTATTTTTTTTTATTTTTTATATTTCTTTAGGGATTTCGATGGTTTTGAGGGGTTTTTAGTGTTTTTAGGGGAATTTTGGGTTTTTTGGTTTTTTGTGTTTTTATGGTTTGTTTTGTAGTTAGGGTTTTTATGTTTTCTTAGATTTTATAACATTTTTTGTCTTTAAAGGGGATTTTGAGTTTTTTGATTCCGTTTAGGGTTTTTATGGGGTTTTAGGTTTTTTTATGTTATATGTATTTTTATGGTTTTAAGGGTTTTTTGGTGTTTTGGGATTTTGAGGGTTTATAATGTTTTTTTTATAATTTTAATGTTTTTATGATGTTTTGGGTTTTTAGTGTTTTATGTTTATTTTGGTTTTTTAGTTTTTTTTATAATTTTAATGATTTTTTGAGTTTTTAAATTTTTAGGGGTTTAAAGGGGTTTTAGTGTTTTTAGTAGTTTTTAGGGCTGTTTTGGGTTTTTTTGTCTTTTTTGAGTTTTTACAGTGTTTAGAATTTTTTAGGTTTTTAGGGGTTTTGTGTTTACTTAGGATTGTAAGGTTTTCTAAGGGGTTTTCATGGTTTTTAGGGTTTTTTACTGTTTTGGGGAATCTTATGTGTTTTTTAGTATTTTATTTGGTATTTAAGATTTTTCAGGATTCTGTGGGTTTTATGGTTCATAGGGTTTTCATTGTTTTTTTGGGTCTTAAGGTTTTTTGAGATTTTATGGTTTTAATTATTTTTAGATTTTTTTAAAAATTTTGGGGTTTAAATTGGTTTAAGTGTTTTTAGTTGGTTTTAGTGTTTTTATTGTTTTTTTGGGGGGTTTTAAGGATTTTTGCGGTTTTTATGGATATCAGGGGCCTTTATGTTCATTTTGGTTGGTTAGGGTATTTATATTTATTGAGATTTTTTGGGGGGTTAAATTTTTTTAGGTTGGTAAGGTTTTAAAATGGAATTTTAGGTTTTTTAGGGTTTTTATGCTTTATGGATTTTTTTGGGTTTTTAATGATTTTTATGGTTTTAGGGTATATAGGTATTTTTATGGGTATTATGGTTTTTAAGGGTTTTTATGTTTTTAGTGGATTTATGTTTCTTATGGGGTTTAAGTGGTTTTTTGTATTTAAGGATATATTAAGTGTTTTCAAGGTTTTTACGGGTTTTCTACATTTTTATGTAATTTTGGGGAATTTTTATAATTGTTTTTTGGTTTTAAAGTGTTTTGGGACTATGACTATTTTAGTATTTTTTTCATTTTTTGGGAGTATAGGGTTTTATGTTTTTGGGTGGTTTTATGGGGTTTTTTTAGTTTTTAGGGTTTTATTTAGTTGTAGAGTTTTTTAAATGTTTTTAGGGGTTTTTAGGGGTTTTATAGTTTTAGTGGTTTTATAGGTCCACAGGTTTCAATGGATTTTAAGGATTTTAAGGGTTTTAGGGGTTTTAGGGGAATTTAGATTTTTTAGGGTTTTTAGTATTTTTAGTTTTTTATGGGTTTGAAGTGTTTCTATATTTTTAATGTTTTATTTGGTTTTTTAGGTTTTTATGGGGTTTTACATTTTAGGGATTTTTAGTTGCTTTAAATTTTTTAGCATTTTTTAGGCTATTAGGTATTTTGACGTTTTTTAGAGGTTTTTTGAGACATTAGTGTTTTTTTTTGGTTTTAGAAATTTTTATGTTTTTATAGGGATTGCGTGTTTTTAGTTTTATAAGGTTTTATTTTATTTTTAGGTTTATTAGATTATTTTAAATTTTTAGTGATTTTTATGTATTTTTTATGATTTTTATGGTATTAGTATTTTATGGTGATTTAGAGGGTTTTTATGGTTTTAGGTATTTTAGAATTTTTTGGGATTTTTGGGGTTTAATGTTTTATGGTTTGTTATGGTTTTTAATATTGTTTTTATTTTTTAAAATTTTTTGGTTGTTCAAAGGGTATTATGAATTTTTATTTGTTTTTTCGGTTTTAATGAGTTTTAGTTGTTTTAGGGAGTTAATGGTTTTTATGAGTGTTTAGAGATTTTAGGGTCCTTTTAGTATTTTTTGAGTTTTTATCATTTTTTATATTTTTAGGGTTTTATGTTTTTTTATGTTTTTAAGTTTTTGTTAGTGTTTTTCATGTTTATTAGTATTTCTACATTTTTATCTATTTTTAGGATGTTTAATTGAATTTTATAGTTTTTAGTGATTTAGTGATTTTTGATAGATCTTGGAGTTTTTATGGTTTTTTTGGCATTTTAGTGTTTTTTGGTGTTTTTTTGTGTTTTGTCTTTTTGGTGTTTTTTATCATTTTTTGGTGTTTAAATGTTTTTAGTGTTTTCAGTTTTATAGGGTTTTTGTGTGTATTTTGTGTTTTTTATGGATATAGGCTATTTTATGTTTTTTTTGAGTTTTTTAGGTCTATAGGTTCTTTTTATGTTTTTATGATTTTTATAATTTTTTAGGTATTTAGGCGTTTTAGTTATTTTAACGTTTTTAATTTATTCTTAGAGTTTATAGTTCTTTTTACGTTTTATAGGAATTTTAGGGATTTTTTTTTGTTTTTATGGTTTTTTAGTTTTAAGGGATTTTGAGGGTTTGTTGAGTTTTTATGGGTTTTAAGGTATTTGTGGGTTTTTAGGGTTTTTGTATTTTTATGGGTTTTGGGGGTTTTTTGGGTTTTTAAGTACATTGGGGTTTTTAGGGTTTTCAAAATTATTTATGTTTTTAGCGTTTTATGTTTTTTAAGTATTAATCATTTTTGTAGGGGTTTTCTGGTCCTTTATGATTTTTTATGATTTTAACGATTTTAGCCCTTTTTTAGTATTTTTTTGGTTTTAGGGTTCTTTGGGATTTTGAGAGTTTAATGGGGTTTAAGGGGTTTTAGGATTTTTTTTTGGTTTTTTAGGAATTTTTTTTAATTTTTAAGTTTTTTATATTTTTGTGGTTTTTAGGGATTTTACGGGCTTTTAGGTTTTTTTACAATTTAAAGGGTTTCATGGTTTTTGGTTTTTAGGGGTTTTTCGAGTTATGTTAGGGTTTTTATCAATTTATGTTTTTTTGGGATTTTATGTGTTTTAGGTTTATAAAGCTTTCTAAGGGTTTTTATGGTTTTTAATGGTTTTTACATTTTTTCATGATTTTTAGGGACTTATTAGGATTTTTATATTTTTAGGGTTTCTAGATATATTGAAGGTTTCTACAGTTTTGAAGGGGGTTATTGGATTTTTGGGGTTCAGGGGTTTTTTATATTTCTTAGGGGTTTATAGTTTTATAGATTTTTTAATCTTTTTAGGGGTATTAAGGGATTTTAGATATTTTATATTTTTTAAGGTTTCTGGGATTCTTGGGTTTGTATGATTTTTAGGGGTTCTTATGTTTTTTAGTGGGTTTTAGAAATTTTATGATCCATATGGTTTTTAGCGGTTTTAACATTTTCAATAGGTTTTTAGGGTATTTACATTTTTTAGGTTCTTACGGTTTTCTAAGGGTTTTTATATATTTTTTACATTTTTAGGTATTTTTTTATTTTTTTTTATTTTTTATATTTCTTTAGGGATTTCGATGGTTTTGAGGGGTTTTTAGTGTTTTTAGGGGAATTTTGGGTTTTTTGGTTTTTTGTGTTTTTATGGTTTGTTTTGTAGTTAGGGTTTTTATGTTTTCTTAGATTTTATAACATTTTTTGTCTTTAAAGGGGATTTTGAGTTTTTTGATTCCGTTTAGGGTTTTTATGGGGTTTTAGGTTTTTTTATGTTATATGTATTTTTATGGTTTTAAGGGTTTTTTGGTGTTTTGGGATTTTGAGGGTTTATAATGTTTTTTTTATAATTTTAATGTTTTTATGATGTTTTGGGTTTTTAGTGTTTTATGTTTATTTTGGTTTTTTAGTTTTTTTTATAATTTTAATGATTTTTTGAGTTTTTAAATTTTTAGGGGTTTAAAGGGGTTTTAGTGTTTTTAGTAGTTTTTAGGGCTGTTTTGGGTTTTTTTGTCTTTTTTGAGTTTTTACAGTGTTTAGAATTTTTTAGGTTTTTAGGGGTTTTGTGTTTACTTAGGATTGTAAGGTTTTCTAAGGGGTTTTCATGGTTTTTAGGGTTTTTTACTGTTTTGGGGAATCTTATGTGTTTTTTAGTATTTTATTTGGTATTTAAGATTTTTCAGGATTCTGTGGGTTTTATGGTTCATAGGGTTTTCATTGTTTTTTTGGGTCTTAAGGTTTTTTGAGATTTTATGGTTTTAATTATTTTTAGATTTTTTTAAAAATTTTGGGGTTTAAATTGGTTTAAGTGTTTTTAGTTGGTTTTAGTGTTTTTATTGTTTTTTTGGGGGGTTTTAAGGATTTTTGCGGTTTTTATGGATATCAGGGGCCTTTATGTTCATTTTGGTTGGTTAGGGTATTTATATTTATTGAGATTTTTTGGGGGGTTAAATTTTTTTAGGTTGGTAAGGTTTTAAAATGGAATTTTAGGTTTTTTAGGGTTTTTATGCTTTATGGATTTTTTTGGGTTTTTAATGATTTTTATGGTTTTAGGGTATATAGGTATTTTTATGGGTATTATGGTTTTTAAGGGTTTTTATGTTTTTAGTGGATTTATGTTTCTTATGGGGTTTAAGTGGTTTTTTGTATTTAAGGATATATTAAGTGTTTTCAAGGTTTTTACGGGTTTTCTACATTTTTATGTAATTTTGGGGAATTTTTATAATTGTTTTTTGGTTTTAAAGTGTTTTGGGACTATGACTATTTTAGTATTTTTTTCATTTTTTGGGAGTATAGGGTTTTATGTTTTTGGGTGGTTTTATGGGGTTTTTTTAGTTTTTAGGGTTTTATTTAGTTGTAGAGTTTTTTAAATGTTTTTAGGGGTTTTTAGGGGTTTTATAGTTTTAGTGGTTTTATAGGTCCACAGGTTTCAATGGATTTTAAGGATTTTAAGGGTTTTAGGGGTTTTAGGGGAATTTAGATTTTTTAGGGTTTTTAGTATTTTTAGTTTTTTATGGGTTTGAAGTGTTTCTATATTTTTAATGTTTTATTTGGTTTTTTAGGTTTTTATGGGGTTTTACATTTTAGGGATTTTTAGTTGCTTTAAATTTTTTAGCATTTTTTAGGCTATTAGGTATTTTGACGTTTTTTAGAGGTTTTTTGAGACATTAGTGTTTTTTTTCGGTTTTAGAAATTTTTATGTTTTTATAGGGATTGCGTGTTTTTAGTTTTATAAGGTTTTATTTTATTTTTAGGTTTATTAGATTATTTTAAATTTTTAGTGATTTTTATGTATTTTTTATGATTTTTATGGTATTAGTATTTTATGGTGATTTAGAGGGTTTTTATGGTTTTAGGTATTTTAGAATTTTTTGGGATTTTTGGGGTTTAATGTTTTATGGTTTGTTATGGTTTTTAATATTGTTTTTATTTTTTAAAATTTTTTGGTTGTTCAAAGGGTATTATGAATTTTTATTTGTTTTTTCGGTTTTAATGAGTTTTAGTTGTTTTAGGGAGTTAATGGTTTTTATGAGTGTTTAGAGATTTTAGGGTCCTTTTAGTATTTTTTGAGTTTTTATCATTTTTTATATTTTTAGGGTTTTATGTTTTTTTATGTTTTTAAGTTTTTGTTAGTGTTTTTCATGTTTATTAGTATTTCTACATTTTTATCTATTTTTAGGATGTTTAATTGAATTTTATAGTTTTTAGTGATTTAGTGATTTTTGATAGATCTTGGAGTTTTTATGGTTTTTTGGCATTTTAGTGTTTTTTGGTGTTTTTTTGTGTTTTGTCTTTTTGGTGTTTTTTATCATTTTTTGGTGTTTAAATGTTTTTAGTGTTTTCAGTTTTATAGGGTTTTTGTGTGTATTTTGTGTTTTTTATGGATATAGGCTATTTTATGTTTTTTTTGAGTTTTTTAGGTCTATAGGTTCTTTTTATGTTTTTATGATTTTTATAATTTTTTAGGTATTTAGGCGTTTTAGTTATTTTAACGTTTTTAATTTATTCTTAGAGTTTATAGTTCTTTTTACGTTTTATAGGAATTTTAGGGATTTTTTTTTGTTTTTATGGTTTTTTAGTTTTAAGGGATTTTGAGGGTTTGGGTTTTTTTAGTTTTTTTTGTATTTATCAATTTTAGGTATTTTTTGGGTTCAAGTGTTTTTAGGTTTTTTAGGGTTTCTTAGTGTTTTTAAGGGTTTTTAGGTTTTTTATGTTTTTATGGATTTCTAGTTATTGTTTCATATTTCGATGTGTTTTATGGTTTTTACATTATTAGGAATTTTCAGGGTTTTTAGGTTTGTTAGGGTTTTTATTAATTTTTAGGGTTTTAGTGTTTCTTATTTTATTATCGTTTTAAGGGTTTTTATATTTTTGTAACAATTTTAGTTGTTTAATGGGTTTTTATATTTTTAGTGGGTTTTAGGTTTTATTTATTTTATGTTTTTTATGGTTTTAAGGGGTTTTATGGTTTTAGGGCAAAGAAGATTCAGAGGTCAGGCTATTCCCGACCACCCCCCAAAAAATTATTAGATAAAAAGACGCAGTAAAAAAGACACAACAGACAAGGGAGGGGTAGGGTCAAACAACCCACACCCAAAAACCCTTAACAACTCCAAAAACATAAAAAGGAACACAAAGAAGTAATAAAAGAAAAACAAAACCAAACAAACACACACAAAACCAAGCAGTAATTGTCACCAACAGCCAGTATCAACCAGTAACCCACAACTCACTACCAAGAAACGACCACCATCCAGTCCCACAAAAACCAGCATCCTGCACATCCATTCAGCAAGCATCATCTATTCTCACAAGATCCATTATCCAACACCTCACCACAAAGAAGGTCCACTGCAAGCACCACCAAACTGACAATGCCAAATTCCAACCCGCTAGCTTCATCACATTCCAGCCAAACAACAACCAGCTCGTAGGAGCGTTACAATCATTATTCATCTCCATGCCCAGAAGATCAAACCAGCAGCAACACGAACCCAAATCATCCGCAGCCTCTAGCACCTCCTCACCAAGAAGATCCACCACCCACAACATATAACCACCTACACCAAACTCATAACCAATTTCTTCATCATGTCCCATCCTTGTAGAAAGACGTAACAAACCCCACCATTTATTTCAATCTCCTTCCGCACCACACAAACCTGTAAAGACAAACCACCAATCTAATGCATCAGTACACACTGATTCCCCCAGCAGCATCAAGAACATCAAAAAAGCCAGAACCATCTTAACCAGAGACTCGGACATCCCTCTAACCAAATGGTATTCCCAACTATCAAGCCACTACATAAGCAGAAAAAACCATAATAGCAGAATGAAAAAACACCCACAAAGCTCTAGAAACTGGAAAGAACAAACCACCGACGCATGAAAACAATGTGGGATCTACATTGCAGGAGAGACAACGTACCAGAGCCTCCCAGATCTGATCCTCAGCAGCTGTGGAAAGACAACAACTGCAGAATCAACCTGAATCGCAGACACCAACTCGACCCATCCACGCAATGTCTCCCCCGCAGATCCAAGAAACCAACAAGGAGTGCCTCCAGAAAAATCAGATCTGAGATGAAGCGCCTCAACTGATCAAAACCAAAGACACCACCATGGAATATCAATCTGAGCCATCATCTTCCAAGAAGAGACACAAAACCGTCACATTCTGACGAAGGACATCATGCGAAGTCTCCAACGACCTAAGTTGAGACCCAGATCCGATGTCAATGAACAGGGTCGCCGAAGCCAAATAAGTCTCAACCCCTTCCTCTTCGAGAAATTGAAGTCATAACCCGCTAATCGCCTTACTCCCATCATCAGCCACCCAGGACCTACACCGTCGAGGGTTGGTCGACCTCACCAAAGCGACGTCAAAGGAGACTGTGGAGATAGAGCATGATAGGGGGCGCTGTGGAGCCCGAGATTCATATGTGTTATTAGGTTTTTCATGTTATCCTTCTTATTTTCTGGGTATTTAGGGTTTTTATGTTTTTTTTATTTTTCGGGATTTTTTTGGAATTTTATGTTTTCTTTGGGTTTTTGAATTTTAGGGTTTTCTAGATTGTTTAAGGTGTGTAGGGTTTTTAGTGTTTTATATTTTTTAGGTTATTAGGTGTTTTTAGTGTTTTGAGGTTTTTATATTTTTTTGAGAAATTTTCATGTTTTTAGAGGTTTTTATATTTTATGAGATTGTTAGATATTTTTATTATTTTTATGGGGTTTTTCAGTTTTTTTGGTTTTAATGTTTATTTTTAATTTTTAGGGTTTTTTGGGGGTTTAGTGATTTGGGGGGTTTTAGGGTTTGTTTGAGTTTTTAGAATTTTTTTAGAGTTTTATAATTTTAAAATTTTTGGGTTTTAAAGGGTTTATTAGAGTTTTTAGTGGTTTATTAAGGTTTTATGGGTTTTATGGTTTTTATGGTTTTTAGTGGTTTTGGGGGTTTTATGTTTTTTATCATTTTTTAAATTTTTAGGGGTTTTAACTTTTTTTAGGTTTTTAATATTTTCTAAGGGGTTTTCAATGATTTTAGGGTTTTTGACATTTGTTTCGATTTTGAGGAATGTTTTCGTATTTTTTATGTTTTTAGGGATATTGTTGGGTTTTGGGGATTTTTAGGGTGCTTTTAGGTTTTTATGTGTCAATTTTGTTTCAGGGATTTTTGAGTTTTTTAGGGTTTAAGTGTTTTTATAATTTTTTTAATTTTTATTGGTTTAAAGGATTTCTAGTGTTTTTTAGTGTTTTTTTTAGATTTTTTATGGGGCGTATGGTTTTTATGGTTATTTAGGGGCTTTATGAATTTTTTTATTTTTAGGTTTTTTAGGGGTTTAAAAGATTTTTTTGTTCTTAAGGGTTTTAGGTGCTTTTAGGATTTCAGTGATTTCTTGGTATCCAAAAGACCCAGTATCAAATTCAGGTAGGGAAAAAATTCATTGGTACTGTAGCAACACTATAGCAATACTGTAGTGGCATGACATTGTAGCGATGGAGGGACTATACTTGGTCTTTCATTCCCTCGGGCCAAAGGGCTAGATAATGGTTCCCCCTCTACCCAATTAGAAAAAAATGAGGTCTTTGCTTTAATAATAATAAATGAGTCATTGACCCAACCATTAAATAAATTTTTATCAATGATTTCATAGTCTTTTCCATAGTTTTTATGATTTTTTTCATTTTTATGGGTTTTTAGGTATTTTATGATTTTTTAAAATATTATTAGGGTTTTAAATGGTTCTTAGAGTTTTTAGTGGTGTTTATGGATTTTTATGGTTTTAATGGTTTTAGGTGTTTTATGGTTTTTCGTGGTTTTAATTTCATTTTAGGGGTTTAGTTTTTTTTTTGTTTTAGGGGTTTTAATTTTGTTTAGTTTTTAATGTTTATTTAGGTTTTTACATGGATTTTATGATTTTTTATGTTTTTAGATATTTTTAGTGATTTTTAGGATTTTTATGGGTTTTTGAGGGTATTGGGAATTTTAATTGTTTTAGGTTTTTAAATGTTTTTAGAAGGTTTATGGTAGGTTTTTTGTGGTTTTTTATAATTTTTAAGGGTTCGATGTTTTTTTGTGTTTTAATTTTTTTAGTGATTTAAAGGGTTTATAGTGTTATAGTTGGTTTTTATTAATTTATGGGTTTTTATATTTTTTGGATTTTAGGGTTTATGGTGTTTTAGGGTTTTTAGGGTCTTTTAAGGTTTTCTAGAATTTTTTGTGTTTTTAGGTTTTTATGGTTTTTATGTGTTTTTAAGTTTTTAATTTGTATCTTAGTTTTTTTTGGTATATAAGGTTTTCGATTTTATTGGAGATTTTAGGTATTTTTTAGTATATTTTTGGTTTTTAGACTTTTTAGGGATTTTGTAGGTTTTTTGATTTCGTGAGGGTTTTATGGTTTTTAGTATTTTTTGGGATTTTAGGTGTTTTTTGTGTTTTTAGGTTTTGATATTTTTCTTTGGGGTTTTAAGGGATTTAGGGGTTTTTATATTTTTAGGGAGTTTTAGTGTTTTTTATAATTTTTATTGTTTTTTGGTTTTTAGGGATTTTTTAGAGTTTGTATGGTTTTTTGATTTTATTAGTGGGGTTGTTAGTGTTTTTATCTATTTTTTTGGTTTTTATTAAATTTAGTGGTTTTGGGTTTTTTGTGTTTTTTTGGTTTTTTGGGGTTTTTAGAGTTTTTAGCATTTTTTAGGTTTTTGGTGGTTTAAAGTGTATTAATGTTTTTAATATTATCATTTTATTTTTCAGGGTTTTTACTTTTTTTTACATTTTTAGATATTCTTAGGTATTTTTTTGGTTTATTATGGTTTTTAGGGTTTTTAAGATTTTATTTATTTTTAGGATTTAGGGTTTTATTTTCCATTTCCAAGTAATTTACCATTTTTAGCGTTTTTAACATTTTTATGGGTTTAATGGTTTTTAATAATTTTAATTGTTTTTATTGATTTTATGGGGTTTTAGTGTTTTTTATGGTTTTTAAGGGTTTTATGTTTTTTAGGAACTTTTAGGGTTTCATCGTTTTTATCATTTTTATGGTTTTCATGGTTTTAATTTTTTTTTGGTTTTTATAGTTTTCATATAGGGTTTCAGTTGCGTATGGTTTTTTTGTTTTTATAGAATTTTAGTGCCTTTTAGGATATTTATGAATTTTTTAGTGTTTTTGGTATTTTCAGGGTTTTTCTGGTTTTTTATTATTTTAGGGTTTTTAAAATATTTTTTAGGGGTTTTAATAATTTTTAGGTTTTATGGTTTTTTTGGGATTTTGTTTTTTTAAGGATATTCCGGGCCTTTTGAAGATTTTTAGGGTTTTTTGGGTTTTTTGGGTTTTTAAGGATTTTGATGGTTTTATGGTTTTTATGGTTTATTAGTTTTTTGGGGGTTTTATGAGGTTTTTATGTTTTTAAGGGATTTTATATATTTTCAATGTTTATAAGGGATTAAAGGGTTGTTTGAGTTTTTGGTGTTTTTAGGTCTTAATTTTAATGGGTATTTTTATGGTTCTTAGGATTTTATGGTTTTAGGGGTTTTTTGGGGTTTTATGGTCTTTTTGGTTTTTATGATTTTTATGTTTTTTGGGGTTTTAAGTGATTTTTGGTTTTTAGGGTTTTCATAGTAGTTTTTAGTATTTTAATGGATTTACATTTTTAGGGATCTTTAGGGAGTTTTTAGGATTTCTATTTTTTTTAATTTTATGGATTTTGGGGGGTTTTAGGGGTTTATCATTTTGAGGGATTTTAGTTTTTTTTAGTTTTTTTATGTTATAAATATTTTTCTAAGGAGTTTTGAGTTTTTACTTTTTTAAAATAAATTCAGTTATTTTTACGGAATTTTTGAGATATTGTTTTTTGGTTTTTAGTGTTATTTATGGATTTTGAGGGATTTGAGGTGTCTTAGGGTTTATTGGGTTTTTTTGGGTTCTTAGAGTTTTTTAAATTTTTTGGGGTTTTAATTTTGTTTTCAGTTTTTAAATATTTTTAGGGTTTTAAAGTGTTTTTTAGTTTTTAGTGATTTTTTGGGGATTATGGATTTTTATGATTATTATAGGTTCTTGGGACTTTATGGTTTTTATTTTTTTAGGTTTTCTTTGATTTTTAGAATTTTTTGGGGGTTTTAATGTTTTAAGTGTTTTTTGTAATTTTTATGTTTTCTTAGTGTTTGTCATAATTTTTTACATTTTTAAAGATTTTTCAGGACATTTAAGGAGTTTTATGGTTTTTAGGGATTTTGATTGGTGTAGGGTATTCTATTGTTTTTAATGTTTTTATGTAGTTATTGGGATATTAGATTTTTTTTCATGTTTTATTGGGTTTTTGAGTTTTTTAATGATTTTAGTGGTTTAAAGTATTTTTATACATTTAAGTGTTTTATAGGGTTTTTATGGGGGTTTAGGGTTTTATGGTCTTTACGGGTTTTAATAGTTTTTAGGGTTTTATTTTTTAGGTTATTTTATGGGTTTTAATGTTTTTATTGTATTTAGGATCTTATGGTTTTTAAGGATTTTGAAGGTTTTTAGTGTTTTTAGAGTATTTACGGTTTTTGTGATTTTTTATCTTATATGGGTTTTTTGATTTTTTTGGGGTTTATGTTTTTTATACTTTTTTAAAAAAATTAATGGTTTAAAGGGTTTTTATAGTTTTTTGGGGTTTTAAGGTTCTTTTAGGTTTATGGTTTTGAGGGGTTTTCGAGATTATTGGGATTTAATCATTTTTTAGTTTTTTAGGGGTGTTTGTTTTTTTTATGTTTTTATGGTTTTCTTATCGGGTTTCAAGGTTTTCAGGGTTTATGATGTATTTAGGGATTTTTAGGTTTTTTATGGGATTTAATTATTATTTTTTGGGATTTTGAGGGGTTTTAGGGATATTTCATGTTTTTAGGGGTTTCTATAATTTATGGTTTTAGATTTGTTTTATATTTTTATGGGTTTTAGGGTTTTTAGTGAATTTCCAGGTTTTGGGTTTTTTTATTTTTATTGACTATTAGGGTTTTTAGGATTTTTCAGGTTTTTAAGTGTTTTAAGAGTTTTTAGGTTTTCAATGCTTTCTTTTGGGTTTTTATGGGTTTTAGGGTTTTTTTATATTATTAGTGATTTTTAGGGAAATTTATATTTTTATGGTTTTTTGAGTTTTATGTTTTTTCATGGGTTTTAGGGTTTCTCATGTATTTTTAGGTTTTAGGGTTTCTTTTGGGTTTTTTGGGATTATATTATTTTTAATATTTTTAACATTTTAAGAAATTAAATGTGTTTTTATATTTTTAGTTGTTTTTAGAGTTTTTATGGGTTTTACTGGTTTTTAGGTGTTTTATGGTTTTTTTGGTTTTAGTGTTTTTTTGGTTTTTAGGGATTTTATTATTTTTTGGTTCTTTAGGTTTTAATTAATTTTTAGGTATTTAATGTTTTCTTATGGTTTTTAGGTTTTCTAGGGTTTTTATTTTTTATGTATTTTTAGGGTCTTTTAGGATTTTTATGCTATATTTCGGGTTTTCATTGATTTTAAGGCGTTTATGTTATTAGTGGTTTTAAGGATTTTTCAGAATTTTCATGGTTTGTAATGTTTTTTTTATTTCTTTAACGTTTTATGTTGTTATTAAGGGTTTTGATGGGGGTTTTGGGTTTTATTATATTTAAGAGTTTTATGATATTTAGGGATTTTAGGGGTTTTATAATTTTTATGTTTTTTAGGGGTTTTCTATTTTTTGGTTTTTAGGGGTTTCTTAGGGTGTTTTTTGGTTTTATGGTTTTTAATGATTTTAGTGATTTTTAGTATTTTTATGTGTTTTATGATTTCTAAGGATATTGAGGGGTTTTTGCGTTCTTTAGGGGTTTTATGGTTTTTTATTTTTCTAGAGTTCCTTTGAGATTTATGGGTTTTTGTAGTTTTTAATATTATTTGGGGTTTACTGGGGATTTAGAGTTTTTAGTTGGGATTATGGTTTATTGGTTTTTAGGGTTTTTATGAATTTGGGTGGGTTTATGATTTTTTGATTTTTATGTATTTTTGGGTTTTTATGGTTTTTAGCAGTTTTTAGGTTTTTATGGGTTTTATGGGTTTTTCGGTTTTTGTGGTTTTCTAAGGATTTTTTAGTATTTTTATGTGTTTTTTAATTTTTTGGATTTTTTACATAATTCTTTATGTTTTTTATGGTTTTTAGGGTTTTAGGGTTTTTTAGTGTTTTTGGGGGGTTTACTAGTTTTTTTCGGTTTTGGGTTTTTTTAGAGTTTTAATTGATTTTAGGTTTTTATGGTTTTCTTAGGGGTTTCATGGATTTTGGAGTTTTTTTCAATTTTTGGATGTTTTGGATTTTTTGGGTTTTAGGTGTTTTTGGGGTTTTTAAGGTTATTAGGGTTTATTTGGGATTTTAGTGTTTTTGGGATTTTAAATTTTTTATGGTTTTTATGGTTTTTTTTGTTTTTCAATGTTCTTAAGTGTCTTTAGAGTTTTTAGAGTTTTTAGTGGGTTTTTAGGTATTTATGAGTTTTTAGGGTTTCTTATGGTATTTTGGTGTTTTGGTTCATTGTGGTTTTTAGGGGTTTTAAGGGTCTTACCATTTTTAGAATTTTTAGGGTTTTTTGATTTAAGGTTTTTAAGGTTTTTTGGGTTTTCTTTATTTTAATTGTTTTTTACATTTTTAGGCATTTTTATGGTTTTTAGTATTTTTATGTTTTTTTAGTGTTTTTATGGGTTTTTAGGGTTTCTTAATTTTTTTGTGGTTTTTAGGGTTTTCAGGGTTTTAAGGTTTTTAGAGTTTTTATATGTTTTTTATAATTTTCTATGGATTTTTAGTGTTTTTAGGTGTCATTATGGTTTTTTTGGGTTTTAGGGTTTTTAGGGGAATTATGGATTTTTAGGGTTTTCAGTGTTCTTATAGCTTTTAGGGGTGTGGGGGATTTTGGAAATTTTTATGGATTTTTCGTGTTTTACGGTAATTTTTAGGGTTTTTTAGTATTTTATGGTTTTTATTGTTTTTAGAGTTGTTTTATTTTATTAGTTATTTTAGGATTTTTATTACATTTTTCTGCTTTAAAAAATTTGGGTATTTTTATGCTTTTAAGGGGGTTTGGGAGGTGTGGGTTAGCGTTTTTAGTGTTTTTCGGTTTTTAGTGGTTTTTAGTTATTCTTGGTTCTTAATGTTTTATTAGGGCTCTTCATGGTTATTTGGATTTTATATGTTTTTATAGATTTTGAAGGATTGTTTTTCAGTTTTTTTAGTCTTTTGGGGTTTTTTAGGAATTTGAGGGGTTTTATGTTTTTTATGATTTCATGGTATTTTAGTGGTTTTATGGTTTTTTAATCGAGTTTTATGGGTTTTTAGTAATTTTAATTTTTTTGTTTCTAAAATGATTTCTACACATTTAAGTGGGTGGTAGGATTTTAATGGATTTTATGGCCTTTTTTGTTTTAAGAGGTTCTTATTATTTTTAGGATTTTTAGCATTTATCTGTTATTTTGGGGTTTAATGTGTTTTTTCTTTTTAGCTTTTTATGAGGGTTATATAGGTTTTTAGGGTTTTTTACCTATTTAGAAAATTTTATGACTTTTTTTAGATTTCTATGGTTTTTATGGGTTTTTAGGGGTTTTGAGTGTTATTAGGGTTTTAAGGGATTTTGATGTTTTTAGGTTTTTAGGAGTTGCAAGTGATTTTAGTTTTTAATAGTTTTCTTAGTGGTTTTTAGTGTTACTAGTATTTTTTATGGTTTTATGTATTTTATGGTTTTTTGGAGTTTAATATTTTCGAGGTGTTATAAGGAATTTGAGTGTTATTAAGGGTCTTAGGGTTTTAGGTATTTTATTGTTTTTTGCATTTTAGGGTTTTTTTAGTTTTTATGGTTTTTATGGTTTAAATAATTTTTTTACTATTTTGTATGTTTAAGAAATTTTTTGAGTTTTTAGTGGTTTGATGTGGTTTTTTGGGGTTTTTTGGTTTTTTGGGTTTTATGGTTTTTAGGGGATTCAATGTTTTTAAGGTTTTTAAGGGTTTTATCTAGTGTAAAGTTGTTCAGGTTTTTAAGGATATTTTACATTTTTTGGGATTTTTGTGGGTTTTTATGATTTTTATAGTTTTTTGGGTTTTTGGTATTTTGATGTGTTTTTCTTTTCATTAGGGTTTTGGATATTTTTCATTTTTTTATTTTTATAGGTTTTTTGGTTTTTAGGGTATTCAATTTTTTAGTTTTTTAATCATTTTTAAGGGATTAAAGGGTTTTTAGAGTTTTTAGGGTTCTTTTAGGTTTTTATG
The DNA here is from genome assembly GCA_963277665.1 of Viscum album. Classification (NCBI taxonomy): domain Eukaryota; kingdom Viridiplantae; phylum Streptophyta; class Magnoliopsida; order Santalales; family Viscaceae; genus Viscum; species Viscum album. Next base: position 2,008,362,057 of record OY728151.1, on the reverse strand, counting down.
GGTTTTTCAAGTTCTTATTATTTTTAGTTTTTTTGAGGTATTAAGGGGTTTTTGGGTCTTTTAGTGATTTTAATGATTATTAGGTTTTGAGGGGATTAATGTGTTTCAATGTTTTGAAGTTTTTCTCTAGGGTTTTCTAGTATTTGTGGTTTGTAATGTTTTTTTGATAAATTTACATCATTTTCTAGGATTTTAATGTGTTTTAATATTTTATTATCATTCTTAAGAGTTTTAGGGGTTTTAGGTGTTTTTAGGTTTTTATGTTCTTCATAGTGGTTTCCAGGGTTTTAGGATATTTTATGTTTTTAGTGAATCTCAATGATTTAAAAGTATTTTTATGGTTTTTAGGGATTTTAGTTAATTTGAGGGATTTTACATCTTTTAGGGGTTTTTAATAATTTTGTGGTCTTTAGGGGTTTTCTATGTTCTAAGGGGTTTTTATGGTTTTTAGTGTTTTGTGGATTCTTATATTTTTTAGGGATTTTAGAATTTTTTATGTTCTTGGGTGTTTTAATTTTTTTTAGGATGTTAATGTTTTCTTAATGGTTATCAAGGTATTTATTGGTCTAAATGTTTTTAGAGAAATTAGTTCATTTGTTATGTTTTTTATTTTTTAAGTTTTTTAGGGATTTTCATGGTTAACAGATTATTTAGTTTTTTATAGTTTTTATGGGTTTAGGTTTGTTATGATTTTAAGGTTTTTTATAGTTTTTAATGTTTAAGGGGTTTAAGATTTTTTTAGAATCTTTAGTGGATTAGGTTTTTTGAATATTTTTTGGTTTTATAATATTTTTTAGGTTTTTATAGTTTTCTTTGTTTTTAGTGATTTTTATTTTTTTAGGATTTCAAACATTTTTATGGTTTTTATTTATTTTTATGTTTTTATATTTTTAATGTTTTCTTATCGTTTTTAGGGGTTTAGGGGGTTTTTTGATTTTATTTATTTGAGGTATTTTTAGGATATTTATGGTTTTTAGGTATTTTAGTAATTTTTAGATTGTCAGGGTTTCTTGAAATTTTTAGAAATTTTATGGTTTCTTTGTGTTTTTTTTATTTATTTTTTTTAGTGTTTTTAGAGTTTTTAAAACTTTTTTGGGTTTAAAGGGTTTGGAGAGTTTTCAGGGGTTTTTAGGAAAAATTTTTTGGGTTTTTAGGGGGTTTTAAGTTTATAGGGGTTTTATGATTTTTATGTATTTAGATTTCTCTAGGTTTTTAGAAATTTTTTATTTTTATGACTTTTAAGTGTTTTTAGGTTTTAAAGGCTTTTAGGTGTTTTAATGTTTTTTAATTGTTTTATTATTTTTATGGATCTTTATAGATTTTTTATAATTTTTATGGTTTTTAGGGGTTTTATAGATTTTGAAAGGTTTTATGGTTTTGTACAGTTTTGGGGGATTAATAATTTTTTAGGCTTTTAGTTTTTTTAAATCTTTTTGGTTTTGGAGGCTTTCCAATATTTTTAATGTTTTTTGGGGTTTAATGGGTTTATTTAATTTTTAATGGGTTTTATGGTTTTCATGGGCTGTATGGGCTTTTACGGTTTTTAGGGTTTTTAATTATTTTAATATTTCTAAGGTATTCTATGGGGTTTTCATGTTTTTATTGTTTTTTAAATTTTTTGGGTTTTTAGTGAATTTTTTGTTTTTTTATAGTCTTTAGGGTTTTAGGAATTTTGTGGGGGTTTATGGGATTCTTGGTTACTAGGGTTTTTTTAACATTTTTTAGGTTTTTAGGAGTTTAACATGTTTTTAGGGTTTTATGGTTTTCTAATGTTTTGTTATGTTTTTATGGTTTTTTATTTATATAGGGTTCTTTAATATTTATTAGGTTTTTTACAGTTTTTAGGGCTGTTAGATATTTTTAGGGGTTTAAGGTTTTACGATTTTTTGTTTTTGTTATTTTTTTGGGTTTTTTGGATTTTGTCTGGTTTTAAAAGTTTTTTATAATTTTTAATGTTTTTAGGGGTTGAAAGGGGTTTTAGATATTTTAGTGGGTTTTTAGTGTTTTTATGGGTTTTTGGGGTTTTATGATTTTTTGGGATTTCAAGGATTTTAGGGACATTTATTCTTTCATAGGTTTTTACCATTTTTTAGGTTCCAGGTGTTTTAAGTGTGTTTAATTTTTTTGGATTACATACAGTTTTTAAGGTTTTAGGAGTTTTTACATTTTTATGGATTTTTGGTAATTTTTATTATTTTTATTGGTCTTTAGGGATTTTTGGTAATTTTTATAATTTTTATGGGTTTTTAGGGATTTTTAGGGATATAGGTTTTTTAATGATTTTTGTTTATAAATTTTTTGTATTTAGGGGTTATAATTTTTTTATTTTGTTAAGGTTTTCATAGTGTTTTTCATTGTTTTTAGGGTTTTTAAGTTTCTAGTGATTTTTATGGATTTTTAGGATATTTATTGTTTTTGGCGTTGTAGGGATTTTGAGGGGGTTTTGGGTTTTTAGGGATTTAGTGGAATTATGGTTTTTTTTGTTATTATGGTTTTTACATTTTTTATATTTTTTATCATTTTTGTTATTTATACTTTTTTTAGATTTTCATGAATTTTTTTAGGGTTGTAGGGATTTTATGGTTTTACGGAGTTTTATGGTTTTTGTTATTTTACGGTTTTTAGGGTTTTTTATTTTTTTTTTAAAATTCTGCTTTCTTTTTTATATTTAGGGTTTTTAGGGATTTTGTGTGTTTTACTGTTTTTAGGGTTTTAAGGGTTTAACGGTTTTTGGGGGTTTTATTTTTTTTAGTTTTATAGTGTTTTTGGGTTTTTATTGGTTTTTATATTTTTAATGATTTTACAGTTATAAGGGTTTTTTAGAATTTGTAGTGGGATTCTTTGGTTTTTATGGCCTTTTAGAGTTTTTAAGGATATTATATTTTTTATGGGTTTTAAACGATTTTAGGGTTGTTATGGTTTTTTAGGGTTTTAGATTTTTTTATCTTTTAAGGGGTTTTAATTTGTTTTTTTTTTTGTTTTTAAGGTTTTAATTTGATTATTCTGCGCTTTATGGGTCTTTAATTTTTAAGTATTTTTATGGATTTTTAAGGATTTTTATTGTTTTTGTGATTTTTTGGGTTTTGATTGGTTTTGGGGTTTGTGGGTTTTTAGAATATTTTATGTTTTTTAGATGTTTAATGAATTTTATGGTTTTATGATTTTCATGGTGGATTTCAAGGATTTCAGGGTTTTTTCATTTTTAGGTATTTTAGAGCTTTTTTTATATTTTATAATTTTTTAGTGTTTTTTGGTATTTTTCGGGTGTTTTATGGTTTTTTGGTGTTTTAGGGTTTTTTTGAGTTTTTGTAGTTTTTATGGTTTTTAGATTTTTTTATTATTCTTCTAGAATTAATTGATTATTGGTTATTTTAGTGTTTTTTGGGTTTTTACTTTTTCTTAGGGTTTTTTACGTTTTTCAGGATTCTTATGACTATTTTATGTATTTTATGGGGTTTTCAATATTTTTATTGATTATATGGTTTTTATCATTTTTTCTTTATTTAGGGATTTTAAATGTTTTTAGGTTTTAAATTTATTCTTATGTTTATCCTGGATTTTTAGAATTTTTAAATTTTTTGAGATTTTTAGGTCTTTATCTGATTTGATGGTTTTTTTGACATTTGGGATTTTCATGATTTTTTTGTGCAGTTAGGTTTTTATGGTTATATGGGTTTTTAGGGTATTTAGGGTTTTTAGGGATTTTTAGGTTCTTTAGGGTTTTTAGTGTTTTTCTATTTTTTAGGTCTTTCAGTATTTTGTGAGTTTTTAGGTTTTTAAGGATTTCTTAACGATTTTCAGTGTTTTTTGGGTTTTTTACAGTATTAGGGATTTTTGGGAATTTTTTTTAGTATTTTTTGGTGTATTTTAAGGTTTTGATGGCAGTTAGGGTTTTTAAGGTTTTTAGCGTTTTTATGTTTTTAGGGGTTTAATGTTTTTTGGTTTTTAATGTTTTCATGGGGGTTTTCAGGGTCATTATGGGTTTTTATGTTTTTTTGTTATTTTTGGGTATATTTTTGGTTTTTTATTCTTTTAATGGTTTAAGGGTTTTATATTGTTTTTATGGGGTTTTAGGGTTTTTAGGTAATTTATGGTTTTATTAGACTTTTACAGTTTTTTATTTTAGTTGTTTTATGGTTTTATTTTGGGTTTTTAACATTTATGTAGTATAAAAGTTATTTAGGGTTTTATGGGTGTTTATCATTTTTTGAGTTTTTTAGGGGTCTAAAGTGTTATAGGATTTTACGGATATATTAGTAGTGTTTGGGGTATTTCTAGTTTTTTATGTTAATAGGGATTTTAGGACTTTTTCAAGATTTTTATGTTTTTATGGTATTAATGTTTTTTTGGGATTTTGAGGGTATTTTTATTTTTAAATGACTTTTCTAGGGTTTTATTGGATTTTAAAATTTTTAAATATTTTTGGGGGCTTACAATTTTGGTTTTTAATGGTTTTAAGGGTTTTTAGAATTTTTTAGTTTTTTGGGGTATTTATTATGTTTGTTTTTATATATTATTCATAGGTGTGTTTATGGTTTTATGGTTTTTTAAGTTTTATGTATTTTTTTGTATTTTTATGGATTTTTTGGATTTTTTGGTTTTTAGGGTTTTTTATTATTTTTTGGGTTTTAGGGTTTTATTGATTTTTTCTATGTTTTCATGTTTTTTTAGAGTTTATTAACCTTGTTATTGGTTTAAAGTGTTTTTACAGTTTTTAGTGAGTTTTAGGGATTTTATTGGTTTTCAAGGATTTTATGGTTTTAAGGGTTTTTTGGGATTTTAAGGGTTTTAGGGTTTTTCAGGGTACTTTAGAATTTTTATCATTTTTTTAGGTTTTTAGGAGTTTTAAGTGTTTAAATGTTTATAATGTTTTGTTAGGGTTTTAATGGTTTTAATGGTTTTTACTTTTTTAGGGATTTTGAGATGATTTTTAGAATTTTTATGGGTTTTTAGGGATATATATGGTTTCTATGGGGTTTTTAGTTTTTTTCATGTATTATGATTTTTAGGGTTTTAGGGGTTTTTTTGGAGTTTTTTAGGGTTTTTAATGTTTTTAAGAATTTTTGTAACATTTTTCGGTTTAAAGGGTTTTTACATTTTTTAGTGGTTATAGGGTTTTAATATGTCATCAAAGGTTTTTAGGTATTTATATTTTTTCATGATTTTGGTATTTTTTGGATTTTAGGGTTTTAGGGTTTTTTTTAATTATTTAGGTTTTTTAGGTCTTTCAGGGGTTGTATGTGTTTTGGGGGTTTTAAATTTGTCTTGGGGTATTTAGGTTTTTTTATTTTTTTTATTTACTTTTTGTTATTTTTTAATATTTTTATTGTTTTAGGTATTTTTTGGATTTTAAGGGCGTTGGTGGGGTATTATGTTTTTATGGGTTTTTATTGTCATTAATGTTTTTAAGGGATTTCCATGGTTTTTAGGGTTTTAAGGTTTTTCGATATTTTTATGGATTCTTGAGTTTATAGGTGTTTTAGGTGTTTTATGTGTTTTTGGGTTTTTTAGGTTTGGTTTGGGTTTTTCATGGTTTTTATGATTTTTAAATATTTTTAAGGATGTTCTATGATTTTTTTCAATTTTCAGAGTTTTTAGTGTTTTTGGGGATTTTGATGGTTTTTAGGGGTTTAAATATTTTTATTTTTTTAGGATTTCATGTTTTTTTGACTTTTTATGTTTTTTTAGAATTTTTTGAGTTTTATAACATATTTAGGGGCTTAATGGGTTTTATAGTTTTTATTTGTTCTTTGGGTTTTTTATGGTTTTTAGGGTTTTTAGGGGTTTTAGGGTTTTTAGAATTATTTATTTTTTCATGGGGTTTAAATTGTTCATATGTATTTTATATTTTCTTATTTTTTTTAAGGTTTTTATATATTTTTACCTTTTTATGCATTTTTTGGGTTTCATATGGTTTTTATGTTTTTTTATGTTTTTTATTGGTTTTAGGGGATTTATGGTTCATAGGTTTTTTGGGGGTTTTAGGTTTTTTTAGGGTTTTTAGAATTTTATATTTTTTTGATTTTAAAGTGTTTTAGGATTTTTGGGTTTTCTTTTGGTTTTTCATAATTTTAATGTTTCTTACATTTTTATGGATTGTTAAGGATTTAAGGGAATTATTTATGTATTTTAAGGTTTTTTTATGTTTTTAGGGTTTGGGGGGGTGGGTTTTTATGTTTTTTTTATTTTTTATGGTTTTTATTGTTTTTAGAGATTTTTAACATTTTAAGGGGTTTAAAGGGTTTTTTTAGTTTTTAGTTGTTTTCTATATTTTTATGGTTTTTAGGGTTTTTATGGTATTTATGGGTTTTTACGGTTTCCATTGATATTATGGTTTTTAAAGTTTCTTTGGGATTTTAGAATTTTTAGGGGTTTAAAGTATTTTTTGATTTTTTAGGTTTTTGTAAGGGCTTTCAGGGTTTTTAGGGATTCTTATGTTTTTAATGATTTTTAGGAATTTTAGGGTTTTTTTATGATTTTTTAAGATTTTTAGCGAATTTTTAGGGTTTTTAGGGTTTTTGAGTTTTTGATTTTTTAGAGTTTTTTGGGGGGTTTGGGGGTTTTTATAGATTTTTTTAGCGGTTTATGATTTCTGATAGTTTTCTAATGTTTTATTGGTCTAAAGGATTTTTATATTTTTTAGTGGGTTTTTAGGTTTTTTACGGGATTTTAATGTTTTTAAGGTTTTAGGTGTTTTTTTGTTGTATAGGGTTTTTATATTGTTTTAGGGTTTTTAGAGATTTTAGGTTTTTTAGGGTTTTAAGTTATTTTATGTTTTTAAGGTTTTCTTTTTGTTTTCAGTTTTTTATGGGTTTTTACCTTTTAATTAAATTTTTGTATTTTTTATGATTTTTCAGGTTTTTAGGGTTTTTAGGGTTTTTTAGGGATTTTAGGGTTTTTAGTATTGTTATTGTTTTTTGTTATTTTAGTTTCTTTTTGAGTTTTTAGGAGTTTTATGATTTTTTAAAGTTTTTTTTATTTTTTATGGGTTTAAGAGGGTTTTATAGTTTTCTGAGTTTTTTGGGTTTTATGGGCATTTAGGGTTTTAATGATTTTTAGGGGGGTTTAGGGTTTTATGTTTTTTAAGGGTTTTAGTGTTTTTTAGGGTTTTAGGGGATTGAAGTGTTTTATGTTTTTTAATGTATTCTTCTCGTTTTTCAGTGTTTTTAGGGATTTATATGTTTTGGGGATTTTTAGGGATTTTAGGGATTTTTATGGTTTTTAGGTTTTTTTTGGTATTTGGAGGGTAATTATGGTTTTTTGGGTTTTTATATTTTTTTTGGGTTTTTTGGGATTTTGGTGTTTTTTGGGTTTTTACGTTTTTTAGATTTTTTTAATGTTTTAGTGGTATAATGATTTTGTAGAGTTTTAGGTGTATTTTTAGGGGTTTAAGGGTTTTTTAGGGTTTTTAAATGATTTTCGGTTTTTTATTATTTTAAGGGTTTTATGGTTTTGGGAAATTTTATGGGTTTCTATCGATTTTCAGGTTTTTAGGTGTTTTAATTAATTTTAGGTTTTTAATTTTTTTTCTTAGGGTCTTCCAAGTTTTTAGGGTTTTTACAATTTTAGGGATTTTGAGGGAATTTTATCCTTTTTACAGTTTTTTGGGTTTTTATGGATTTTGAGGGTTTTAGGTTTATTTATCGTTTTTATCAATTTTAAGTTGTTTTCTTAGTATTTTAGGATTTAAATGGTTTCTTATAGTTTTTAAGGGTTTTTAGGGTTTTAATGTGTTTTTGTGTTATTAGTGGTTTTATAGGGTTTTTTGAGTTTCTATTGTTTGTAATGTTTTTAGGGGGTTTTAAGGATTTTAGTGATTTTGGGTTTTTCAGTGTTTTTAGGGTTATCAAATTTAGGTTTTTTATGGTTTTTAAATGTTTTTAGGTTTTTAAGGATTTCTAAGGATTTTTCAGAGGTTTTATGGTTTCTTATTCTTTTAGGGATTTTTAGGATTTTTAGTATTTTTATGGGTTTTTAGGGTTTTTGGGAATTTTGAGGGTTTTATGGATTTGGGGTGGGGGGAGGGGGTTTGGATTTTTTTAGGGGTTTTAAGGTTTTTAGTGGTGTTTAAAATTTTTAGGGTTTAAAAGGTATTTTAGAGTTTTTGTTTATTTTTGAGTATTTATGGGATTTTAGTGTTTTCATGGGTTTAAATTTGTTTTAGGTATTTATGTTTTTCTTATGGGTTTTTAGGGTTTTTATAGTTTTTTACTTTTCAGGAATTTTTAGGTTTTTTTGGTGATTTTTTTACGATTTTTATGATTTTTAGTGGTTTAAGGGTTTTTAGGGTTTTCTATGGTTTTTTTTTTCATTTTTAGGTTTTTTGGGGTTTTGAGGATTTTTTGGGTTTTAAGGATTTCATATTGGTTTTATGGTTTATTATGTTTTTTTGTTTTTAGGTATTTTTAGGGATTTTTGGGATTTTATGGTTTTTTGAGTTTTTATGGTTTTTTTAGTTTTTTAGGTGTTTTAGGGTTTTTAGGTCTTTTTTGGTCTTCTGGGTTTTTAAAATCTTTTTAGTTTTTAGGGGTTTCAATATTTTTTAGATTTTATTTAAACTTTTAGAGTTTAATGGTTTTTTAATGTTTTTATTGAATTTTTGGGTTCTTATGGGTTTTTTGGGTTTTTAGAATTTAATAGGTTTTTAATTTTTGTTAGGTTCCTTTGGTTTTTCGCGGTTGTTAGGGTTTTTTTACATTTTGTTTTCAGTTTTAGGGATTTTTTAATGTTTTATATTTTTTAGGTTTTAAGGATTTTAAGGGTTTTAGGGGTTTTGGGGTGTTTTAAGGATTTTATGGATTTTTAGTTTTTTTAGGTTTAATAGGGGTTTTAAGTGTTTTATTTTTTTTACAGTGTTCTTATGGGTTTTCAGGGTTTTTTGGGTTTTTTACATTTTTTTGATATTTTTTGATTTTTATGATCTTTTTGGTTTTATTGACTTTACGGATATTGGGGATTTTATGGATTTTATGGGTTTTTTTCATTTTTAGAATTTTTATGGTTTTTGGGGGTTTAAAGTGTTTTTGGTTTTTAAGGTTTTCTTAGAGATTTTTACGGATTTTAGTGTTTATTATTATTTTTTTGTATTTTTAGGCATTCTTTTGGATTTTTTTGGTTTTTAGAGTTTTTAGGGATTTTGTGGGTTTTGGGGGGTTCTAGGGGGGTCGAGTTTTAATGGTTCTTTTATATTTTAGGGGTTTTTAGAGTTTTTAAGGCTTTATTATTTTTTGTGTTTTTATAAATTTTTAATTGTTTAATGGGGTTTTATTTTTTTTTTTGTTATTTTAGGGTTCTATGGGTTTTTAGGTTATTCTATGGTTTTATGTGGATTTATGGTTTTTAGGAGGGTTTTGGGTCTCTTAGTATTTTTTACGGTTTTTAGAATTTTTTATGTTTTTAGTTGTTTTAGTGTTTTTATTTTTTTGAGATTTTGTTAGGGTTTTTAGGGTTTTAATGTATTTTTAGGATTTTAGAGCTTTTTTGTGTTTTAGAAATTTTGAGTGTATTTAGGGGTTTTAGGGTTTTTGAGTTATAAGTATTTTTTAGGTTTTTTGTGTTTTTAAGTGTTTTAGGTTATAATAATTTTACGGGTTTCCGAGATTTTAGGGTTTTTCATGTTTTTAAGGATATTTTGGGATAATTTCAATTTTTAATGTTTTTTAGGGTTTTATGCATTTTAATGTTTTTAGTGTTTTTTAGAATTATCGATTTTTATGGTTCTTAGTGTTTTTTATATTTTTATGGGTTTTAAGTGCATTTAGTTTTTAAGGATTTCATTTGGATTTTAGGGGGTTTTATAATTTTAGGTATTTTTTATGCCTTTTTAGGATTTTTATGTATTTTTACGGGTTTTAGGTATATTGAGTGTTTTTATAACTTTTATCTTATTTTTGGTGTTTTGGGCTTTTATTAGTTGTTTAGGGTTTTTAAGGTTATTTTATTATTTAAACATTTTTTGGGGTTTAAATGGTTTTTAGATTTTTTGGTGGGTTTTTATTGGTTTTGGGGTTTTTTAGTTTTTAGGGGTTTTATGGTTTTTAGGGGTTTTTTGGGTTTTTACGGTCTTCTCGGGTTTTTTGATTTTTTAACCTTTTAAGGTTTCTAAGTGTTTTAAGTGTTTTTTGGTTTTTAGGTTTTCTTAGAGTTTTCAGGGTTTTTTTATGGTTTTTAGGTTTTTATGCTTTTAGGTATTTTTAAATATTTTTTAGGATTTTTATGGTTTTTTGGGTCTTTAGGGACTTTGAGGGATTTTATGGTTTTTTCGTGTTTTTATGGGTTTTTAGTGTTTTTGACCACTTTAAGGTTTTTAGGGGTTTTTCTTGTTTTTTTATATTTTTATGCGTTTTTGGGATTTTATGGGTTTTTAGGGATTTTGTGGGTTTTTAGGGTTTTTTATCATTTTTTTTGTTTTTATAGTTTTTTTGGTTTTTATGGTTTTTTTTTTCTTGGGTTTCTAATGTTTTTATTGATTTTATCATTTTTAGTGGTTTAAAGGGGGTTTTTGATATTTTAGTTGTTTTTTATGGTTTTTATGGGTTTTATAGGAGGTTTAATGTTTATAAGGATTTTATGTTTTTTATGAGTTTTTATGGTTTTTGGGGTTTTGTGGTTTTTAGGATCTTTTATTCTTTTTTAGGGCTCTTAAAGTTTATTAGATTTTTTATTGTTTTTAATTGTTTTATGGTTTTTAATGTTTTCTGAGTATTTTAATCAATTTTATGGGTTTTTTATTTTTTGTGGTATTTGTAGGGTTTTTTAGGATATTAATGGTTTTTATGATTTTTAAGGATGCTATGGGTTTTTTGGATTTTTAGGGTTTTATGGTTTTTATGGTTTTTATCATTTCATTGTTTTTTATTTGTTTTTAGTGTTTTTTATGTTATTTTTAGAGTTTTTTAGGATTTTTAAGGGTTTTTTATGTTTTTAGGGTTTTGTAGGTATTTTTTAGGATTTTAAGTGTTTTTTGGTTTTTTTGGGAAAGGACGGTGTGAGGCTAGGCTATTCCTGACCCCAAAAATATATTAAAAAGAGAAAACCATGATAGACAAGGGAGGGGCGGGGTCAAACGACCGACACCCAAAACCCTGGAAACCCCCACAAAACAAAAGTCTAAAAGCCCAAGATGCAAAAGGAGAGTCATCTAGGGAACAAAATCACCATCCCCATAGGGATCCCCATCAGCACAGTAGCCCGAGGAACCATCCGAGTCCACCGACTCCCATTTAGAAGACTCATATTGCTTTAGAAAGGTTGCACAGTACTTTTTGAGTTCCACATCTGGCTTCACATTAGTAGTCTGATCCTCCCTGCCATCTGCATCTCCTTTACCTTTGCTGGCCTTAGAGGAAGACCTAGTATCCATTGGCTTAGGCAGGGATGAGTAGTCCATCCTAGCCCTCCGTTTCACTGGAGGGTCCCTCATCAGCTTATCCTTCCTATGGGCAATGGTAGCAGGCGCCACCATGCCACCCTGCCTTCTAAATTTAGGATCAGACCAAGGACTTCTCTTCGGATTACTGCCAGAAGAATCCAAGAGGCCCATCGTCGCATGCACCCTCTTGATGCTATTCAAGATGATAAACATAAGGCCATCACAGCCCCCAAGGATTTCTCCACACCTTATGTGTTCATCATTCTCAACCCCAAGGATGATCAATAGCAGCAGGTACGACTTTTGAAAGGTGTCATATATATGCTGCTCAAGCGGGATTTCCGAACAGTCCAACATAATTGTGTTAGAAAATTCAACACAGGGAGGAAACTTCTCAAAAAGAACAAGAGTCGAGTTCTAGTCTGGTTGCTCTATTATCCTTTTATCAGCATGAGGACTACCAGGTTGCTGCATGGGATGAGGGGAAACACTCAGACCAAGTCCACGAATAGAAGAGTCCAACAGAACTTGCTCCGGAGAGGGAACGGTGGGTAGACGAGGTTCCACACCCAAGACCCATGTTCCATCATTAGGGGAAGGCAGGTATGCATCCTGGAGGACATCAGCAGCAACCACATCTTGTAGTTCCAATCCTCCCTAACCCCTTCCTCAACTCCCATAGAGTCTAGATGGTCCACGCCATTGAATCTATTCGAGAATAAAACCAGATCGTAACCACTTCCAACATCTTCTAGAGAGATTGGCAAAGACCCCCTCTCTGTCACATGGCAAGCTGGCCTTAATGCCATGCTCGTTCCATAGCCACCAGAAGCTGGACTTAATGGTTTTTAGTGTTTTTAGGGTTTTTATGTTTTTATGGATTTTTATGGACTTTTTAAAATTTTATGGTTTTTAGGTATTTTGAGGGTTTTTAGATTTTTTATAGGTTTTATGGTTTTTGGGTTTTTTTGGAGTATTTTTTAAGGTTTTTAATATTTTTAGAGTTTTCTTACCCTTTTTAGGGGTTTAATATGTTTTAGGAGATTTTATTGGGTTTTTTGGTTTTCAATAGTTTTTATGGTTTTTAAGGATTTTAATAGTTATTAGGGGTTTTAGGGTTTTTTACGTTTATAGTAAATTTTTTGGTTTTTTCTAGATTTAAAAATATTTAAGATTTTTTGGGATTTTGAGGTCTTTAATGTTTTTATTGATTTTTATGGGTTTTATCATTTTTTAAGTTATTTTGGGATTTTAATGTCTTTTAGGGTTTTAAGGTTCTCTTAGGGGTTTTCCCTCATTTTTAGGGGTTTATATTTTTAATCATTTTTAGTTTTTTTTAGGGAATTTTTAATGGAAGTTCTAGGTTTTTTATTATTCTAGGGTTTTATGTGATTTTGATGGTTTTTAGGGTTTTAAAAACATTTTAGTGTTTTTTATATTTTCTAGTGTTTCAAATATTTTTTAGAGATTTTAGTAATTTTTAGGGTTTTTAGAGAAAAAAAGGTTTTCTGAGGTTTGAGTGGTTTTTAGGATTTATATTGGTTTTCTGGGGTTTTTTAGGTATTTTTGGTTTTTAGGGTTTTATGTCCATTTAGGGTTTTTAGAGTTTTTAGTAGTTTTTAGGTTTTTTGGGGTCTAAAATTTTTTCAATTCTTTAAGGTTTTCTTTGGGTTTTCAAGGATTTTAGTATTTTTGTGTTTTAAATATTTTTATGGATTTTTAAGGATTTTTATGTTTCTTAGGGTTTTTGGGATTTTAATTATTTTTAGGGTTTATAGAGTTTTAGGGTTTTTTTTTGTTTTTTGGAGTTTTTTGGTTTTTTGGGGTTTTAAGTGTTTTTAGATTTTTAAGGTTTTCTATGGTTTTTCAGGGTTTTCAAAAAAATTGGGTTTTTTATTTATTTTTTATGATTTATATTGGTTTTTTGTGTTTTTCAGGATTTTTAGGTTTTTGAGTATTAGGATTTTGATGGTTTATCATTTTGGTTGGTTCGGTTTTTTAGTATTTTTTAGAGGGTTTAATGTTTTTAGAGTTTTTCTTCATTTTTTGCATTTTAAAGGGTTTTTGGAGTTTTAAGTGGGTTATAATGTTTTTATGGGTTTTAGGATTTTTTAGGATTTTTGGGGATTTTTATTTTTTTAGGGGGTTTTGAGGTTTCTTGGGACTTTTTAGGGGTTTTATGGTTTGTAACATTTTTTATGTTTTTTTGGCGATTTTAAGTGATTTTAGGATTTTTAATGTTTTTATAGGGGTTTTCAGGGTTTTAGGGGTTTTTATGTTTTTAGGGATTTTACGTCTTTTATGATTTTTATGAGTTTTTAGGGGATTTATGCATTTTGATAGTTTTAGGGTTTTCTAAAGTTTTTAATGTTTTTAGTGTTTTTTCATTTTTTATTTTTTATGGGTTTAAAGTGTTTTTTTAGGATTTATTAGGGGTTTCCTATGTTTTGCTGTTTTTATGTTTTTAGGTATTTTTATGGATATTATTGTATTTTTATCGATTTTATATATTTTAGATATATTGAGGGTATTTAGGTTTTTTAGGTTTTTTAGTGTTTTTATGGAATTTTGGGTTTTTAAGGTTCTTTTGTTATTTTTAGGGTTTTTAAGGTTTTTAGAGTTTTTAATGTTTTTAGGGTTTAATAGAGTTTTGGAGTGTGTAGTGGTTTTTTAGGGTTTTTTGGGGTTTTAGGTTATTTTATATTTTTAGGGGGTTGGTCGTTTTTTGGGGGTTTTAGGGGTTTTAGGGTCATTTTAGGTTTTTTATCCTTTTTAGCATTTTTTTGGTTTTTTACATTTTTGGGTTATTTTAGGTTTTTTATGATTTTTATGGTTTTATTGGGTTTTTATAAATGTTGTGGGTTTTAGGGTTTTTAGGGTTTTATGGGTTATTTGGGTTTTTAGGGTTTTTTGTGTTTTTTGAGGGTTTTAAAGTATTATAGTTTTTTGAAATGTGTTTAAGGGTTTAAAGGGTTTTTAGAGTTCTTAGTAGTTTTAAGGGTTAAAAGGGTTTTTAATGATTTTAGGGGTTTTGGGTCTTTAAGATTTTTATGGTCTTTGTAGGATTTTTAAGGGTTTTTATATTTTTAAGGTTTTTAGGGGTTTTAGGCATTTTTAGAATTTTTAATGTTTTCTTATGGTTTTCGGAGTTTTTCAAGGTTCTTAGGGATTTTTTACATTTTTAGGGATTTTAGGACTTTATAATATTTTAATTTTTTTTGGGTTTTAGAGAATTTAAGGACTTGTAGAGGTTTTAGCATTTTTAGGTTTTTTATAATTTTTAGTGTTTTTAGGAGTTTTAATAGTTTTTAGGAATTTATAGTTTTCTCAGTGTTGTTCTAGGTTTTTTGGGGGGTTTTATGTTTTTACATTTTTTGGGCCTTTTACGGTTTTTATGGTTTTTGGTTTTATAGGGATTTTGATGGTTTTTCAGGGTTTTTGGGTTTAATGGTTTTTGGATGTTTTTTGACTATTTAGGGGATTTATGATTTTGTACAGTTTTTTTGTAATTTTTAGGGATTGATAGGGTATTCATATTTTTTACTTTTTTTGGGGGTTTTATGGGTTTTTTATGGTTTTTAGATGTTTTAACATATTTAGGGGTTTTAGGGTTTTTAGGGTCTTTTGGGTTTTTTAGGGTTTTAACATTTTTAGGTTTTTAGGGGTTTTAAGTGCTTTGAGGTTTTTAATGTATTCTTAGGGGGGTTTTATTTTTTTTTGGGGGGGGGGGGTTTATGTTTTTATGGATATTTAGGGCATTTATTAGATTTTTATGAGGTTTTAGGGGTTTTTTAGATGTTTAGGGTTTGTAGGGTTTTTAATTCTTTTTATGTTTTTAGGTTTTTACAGTTTTTATGTTTTGGGGGGGTTTTAAGTGTTTTTAGGTTTTTATGGTTTTCTTTTGGTTTCTCAAGATTTTAGGATTTTTTATGATTTTAGAAATTATTAGGGATTTTTTATTATGTTTATGGGTTAATGTTTTTTAGGTATTTTGAGGGTTATCTTGGGTTTTTAGGGTTTTAGTGGTTTTTTGGTATTTTGGGTTTTTAGGGTAATTTTAATTTTTTAAGGTCTTTTGAGGTTTTTAATGTTTTTTAATAATATTAGAGGTTTAAAGGGTTTTTACAGTTTTTAGCGGTTTCTATGGTTTTTATGTGTTGTGAGATTTTTTTTCAGTTTTTAGGGGTTCTTATGGTTTTAGGGGTTTTATGGTCTTGTTAGGGGTTTCCAGGGTTTCTAGAAATTTTTATGCTTTTATGGGTTTTAAGTGTTTTTTAGTTTTTTATGTTTTCCTTAGGGGTTTTCTAGGTTTTTAGGGTTTTTTCAATTTTTATGGATTTATTTTGGTTTCTTAGGATTTTTATAGTTTTCATTCTTTTGAAGGATTTTTTATGGTGTTTAGGGATTTTATGGTTTTTGAATTATTTAGGATTTTTTTCTTTTTTGTGGTTTTTATGGGTTTTAATTTTTTTTAATGTATTCTAAGGGGAATTTTAGGTTTTATGGTTTTTTATTTTTTATGGATTTTTAGTGTTTTTTATGATTTTCTTAGGTTTTTAGGGTTTTAATGGATTTTGTGGATTTTTAGGGGTTTTAGTGTTTTGGTTACTTTTATGAATTTTTTAGGTTCTTAGGATATTTTTTTAATTTTTAAGGTTTTAAGGTGTTTTAGTTTTTTAACATTGTTATGGGTTTAAAGAATTCTTATAGTATTTAGTGGAGTTTTATGGGTTTTATGGTTTTTAGGCCTTTTAAGGTTTTTAGGGTTTTTAGGGTTTTTAGTACTTTAATATCTTTTTAAGGTTTTTAGGGTGTTTATCATTTTTTAGGTTTTTCAAGGGTTTAATGGTTTTTTATTTTTTTAATGTTTTCATAAATATTTTAAGGGTTTTAGGGGGGGTTATGGATTTTTAGCGATATTAGGATTATTATGGTTTCTATGGGTTTTGCAGATTCTGAGAGTTTTTAGGATTTTTAGGATCTTTAGGTTTCTTTAGGGGTTTTAGATTTCTTTGGGGTTTTAGGGGTTTCAAGTATTTTTGGTTTTTTTAAATTTTCTTAGGGATTTCTAGGGTTTTAAATGGTTTTTACATTTTTAAGGTCTTTAGGAATTTTTTAGGGTTTATATGGATTTATTGAGTCTTTAATGATTTTGAGGGTTTTAAGGATTTTTTGGGTTTTTAGTTTTTTTATGTATTTTTTTTGTTTTTATGGTTTATTTATAGTTTTTATTGTTTTTAGGGGTTTCAGAGTTCTATAACATTTTTAGTGGTTTAAAGGGATTTTATAGTATTTTATGGTTTTTAGGGTTTTATCGGTTTTTAGGGTTTTTAAGGGTTATAATAGGTTTTATGGTTTTTATGATATTTTAGATTTTTAAGGTTTTTTTCATTTTTTTTGGATGTTCGGGGTTTTTTGGGTTTTTTGGATTTTATTTTTTTCTTAGATACATCATTTTAGGGGGTTTTATTTTTTTTAAATTTTTTATGGATTGAATAACTTTTACTGTTTTTAAGGTTTTTAGGGGTTTTGAGGGGTTTAGGGTTTTTATGGTTTTTAGGATTTTTTAGTATTTTATTTTTTTAAGGTATTTAGTGTTTTTAATGTATTTTGGGTTTTAAAGCATCTTTATAAATTTTAGTGGTTTTTAGGGTTCTAATGGAATTTAAGGCTGTTATGGTTTTAATGTTTTTTGGGATTCTTGTGTCTTTAGGGTTTTTATTTTTTTTGGTTTGTTAGGGGTTTTATCTTTTTTTCGTTATTTAAGGTTCTTATTATGTCCTTCTAGGTTTTAGGGTTTTTTCATTTTTTGTGGTTTTATGGATTTTTTAGGATTTTAATCTATTTTTAGTGTTTTTACGGATTTTGTGGGATTTGAGGTTTTTTCGGGTTTTTTATGTTTTTTAACATTTGTTCCCAACAAAAATATGTGTGGGTTAGGAATAAAATGATTTGATGTAAATTAGGCAGTATATCATTTTTATCTTTTGAAAGAGATGTCGTAGTTAAATCATTCAAATGGGGTTTACCATTTTTTGCTTCTGATGGAAAACATGTTGTTCGACAGCCGTTTGTAGGGGGGAATTATGTTTAATCATTCCCATCACGTTCACTATTTTTAATGGTCTCCAACAGATTTATTCGTTGAACCAAAAACACCCAACGGTTATATATCCATGAAGGACCATCTTTCCAAAGGAAGGTGCTTTTTGGGTAATTTGGACAACGATGCTTAAGGAATGACATTGGTAGAGATGATGGGAGGTCGGGCTCATCATTCCATTTTGGGGGGAATTATTTCATACTCTGGGAATCTATTATAGATTTAAGATATGTTCATGAATACTTCATTAATTCCCAAGTATGGTGTTGGTCAACCTTAAATTAACAATAAATTATCTACATTTGTATAATTTGGAATCATTTGTACGTATCTGAGGTTATTCATCAATTATGATATCTGTTTGTATCTAAGGTTATCCATCAATTTTTTTTTGAGAAGGTTGACATGAACTGGTTTCCCAGTTCATGTCCAAGAAATTTATTAAATAAAAAACAAGGGGTACATGGAAATCTCGAGGTGTAATGCTCTTACACCCTCTGAAAGTTAAAGAATCCAATAAAAGATACAATGAAACCCAAAGAGAAAAGTAGTAAGACAGCCTTGCTGAAGAGAACCCTTGCTGACATGTACTGAAATTTCAGCCCTGCTGCAAGTATGCCATGAAACCATGGGAGGCAGGCAGTTTTGCATCTTGTTAAAGACAACAGAAATGGAAAGGTACAGATACCGAGCAAGATCCAGGGCCCCAAGGTGTAGTTTCACTGGTAGGGGTCTTCAGAAGTGGCTGGACTCTTGTACCGAAGTGAAGACAGAAGCAGAATTCAGCTTCAAAATGTCCAGTCTCATCTGCATAACAGTAGCAAGATATTCTGAAAAAAATAGAGTCAGCCAGATGCAAACTATCCCATATCAGGGACAACCTCGTGATTTTGATGCTTTTTTGGGGCATACACCTTAAGAGGTGGCCCATTAATCTTGGACCTTTAGAAAACATCCTACTAATCTAGATTATAGAAGGAATCTGAGTTCTGAAAGTTCAATAGAAAAATATGTTCTTGCACATTAAGTTTTCCATTGTGAATGGGGGTTAATATTGGGGCTTACACCTAAGGATAATGACTGGGAGTTGGTTTGGTTTAGGGAAAACTCTTGAATAGGAGGCCCATTTAGCGTGGGCCTTAAGTAGGAATCGAATGTATCCTTATTATAGAAGGAATCATAATTATCATAGTTCAATAGTGTTGGGATTACACACTACGTTTTCCTTTGGGTGGGGGTTAATGTGGATATAATAAGTACTATCAACCTCTAAGACCACGGGAGTCATGCTCGGTGTGCAAAAAAAAAGAAAGTGGATGATTCGAGGAACCACAAAATCGGCTTTTCCTTAAGGTTGGATGACTGGATTTGAAGACTCGTGTCTAAGGAGGCACTCTGAAGGATGGTGAGAGGAAGATCTGAAAAAATGTTCTCTGCTTGAAAATGAAACTAAAAATATGGGTGTTATGATCATGGATAGCCTCTAATCCCACATGAGTATGATGAGTCATGATTTAATGTGAGAAACAAGATGAAGTGGAAGATCTGGAAAACCACACACATATCCTCCTCCGTTGATGGGAGAGGAAGGTGTGACGAGAGATTGAAAGTGATACAATTCCCATCCACTCTTTGATATTCATATCCATGATAGTCAGGTCAGACTAACAACCCTATTACCTAGGAGGTGAAGTGGAGAAAGGGTTTATCCTCTCATAAGAAATTCTAGGGGCTTACTTCTAGGGGGTCCCTGAAATTGGTTCTACAGCATGAGAGGGGATTTCATTCTATATTGAATGAAAAAGTGAGTGTGATCCTCACCCTCCCCATATATAACTAGAAGCTTTGGGATTTTGAGATGACAAGGTTAGGGCATGGTCCAAACCCTAGTATTCAAGACCAGGAATTCTCTAAAACTAAACCCAGGGTCAGGGTCCTCCTGACCAAGGGAATGGAAATTCACATGCACCCTAAGGAGCATAACCATCATATGGGAAAAGTGTGGGAATAATCTAACTATTGGAATTCAAATCCAAATGGGAGACACACTGGTGTGCTCTTATTCATGGATTTGCATGTCCGGAGGCTACAGTGGAGTTTTCTACTTGGTCCTATTTTGACAAGGGATCCAGAGGAAGAGGTTTCCAACTATTGGGGGCATAGAGAAGGAATCAAAGGAGGAGGTTCACTTAGGTACTAGAATAGAGGGAAGAAGTACATCTTGTAGGGCCTAAAAGGGACTGTAAGTTCTAATTGCAGGGGGTATAGTGTTTCATGAGCGGGGTGTGCCTTGGGCAATGGACCACTTGGGAAACAATACTTGGGAAAGGCTTTAGCTTAGGCAGCAGGGTCTCCTCTAGTGTCCCTGGAAGGGTCTCACATAGGTCCCTAATTAGGAAAGAGGCCTTGTTCAGTGGGATCTTCACTTAGGGAAGAAAGGGTATTTGATCGATCTTATTACGCTTAATTATCTCATATCATGGTTTTTAGAGGGATAGATAGGGAATTTATAGAGACCTGGGAAAAGGGGCTATGTAACCAGGGCATCGATTATTGTTACGATTTTAAAATTCTATGAGTCCTATTTATAGTAAATCAGGGAACCCTGGAATAAAGGGGTTTTCCACACATGTCTAATGCATAGTGGATCGACATAGGTACTTTGTAGAGGGGAAACCATCTGTTCAGTTTCAGGTAGGGGGACTATGCCATCTTTCTAACATTAAGGTCTGCATGCACTAGATAGTTTGGTAAATTCCTTTTGATTATACTTGGGAATTTTTATCAGATGATAAATCATGATATATTCTTCATAATCATTTCAGTGCACTTGAAAAAATAGATTTTCAACAAAAGTAGCCCATCGGGATTGGATCCGATTGAAAGAGGAGGGTCTAGTCACATTTTTGAATGGGGAAAATATTATGAAATATTATAAAGGGTGTATTGGAAAATCATGTGGGGATTTGATGAAAGGAAATAAGGTAGATCCCATGCATAGTTCCATATCATATGGTAGGTGTGCAGATCCATAGCATAGTTCAACATCATCTATTAATACCACTATTTCCTAGGTCGCTTTCCTTGCATTACGGGTTGGTCATTTTCTCTCTCATTGTGCAGGTAGTCCAATCAATTGTTCCACACTTCTATTTAATATAGGTCTCCCCAGAAATTTCTCAATGTACAACCACTTGATATATGGTTCTATACGGAATCAACTTAGTGGGGATCCTAGATGAGGCATCTAGTTGAAGGACATGCATGAATGTCTTCGGCTAAAGGGATGCATGGGGGATCTTGTCAAAGGGCTTAATGTAGTTATTTTCTTTTCCAAAATTTCAAATCCTTATTAGTCATAATTTATATGTTCTACTTCAATATTTTAACTTAATGGGAGGTATTATTTCTTTCCTATAGACATTCAATGGATTCTTTGATGAATTACACTAAATAATATGCTACATGTTCTTCTGAGATGATCAAAGTTGTTCAGACAAAGTACTACCACGTGGTTGTGTACTCTCTTTTGGATCAATAAAATCTTTTGAAACTATACCAACATGAGTACACAAAAAATGATTACCTACCACTGTATGATAATATAATTTTAAGGGAAACCTTTATCCTTGGGGTTCAGAGTTACTTCTCAACATCTTGGTTTATTTAGCATATCTAAGGTACTTCTTCCATTGTTTCCTCTAAGTTATTTTATACAAACATGTAATAGTTATCATTGGTTGTATTATGCATCGCAGTGGCTTCAACACGGATCTAATGGCGAACATCGAAGAATCAAGGCCTCTTTGTAATAACTCAGCCTTCGGCACTTCACAAATAAATTAGATGCATGGTTATAAGGATAACTAGGATTCCATTTTGGTTGGGAAGTCAGGCCCAATTACATGTGGGAATATTGGATGTGTTAGACTTTTATAGAGTAAAAAAAAGAGTTGCAAGATGTGTATATCTATGTGGTTGTTTGGTTTGGGAAAACCTACATCTATAAGAACCCAGATATCATCCCCTAAGTGTTAAGCCGATGGAGTACATAGAAAAATACCTTTAACTTGACACATGGTAATGTTTATATCAGCCTATGGTATTTTTATATAATATTTGGATCTCCCATTCTTGGGGAAATGTATGATGAGTTCATCCCAATGGAAACAACATGGGATGGAGCTTAAAGGACAACGTCGTTGGACCAAATTTTTTTCAAGATTGTGATGAAATTACAGAATAATGATCCTCAACCCATGGGTGATATCCATGATGTAACATGGATGAATTATTTTCTCATTCCACCTAGAGATGTACCCACTTGTTGGTACCCTATTGTATGTCCCACTATAGATAATCTAGTTTCTCATAGATCAATTTGTCTTATTCTAGAGAAGGGTAAAGATACTTATTGGTTTTATATGGTCGACCCCAAGGTTGATGCAAAGACTCACCATAATGGATTCCTTAATATGTGTCTATGAATCTATCTAGCTTCTGTTCCCGGGCCAATGAAATTTTTAATAGTGGTTGTACTAGCATAGGGGAGGTACATAGGGTTGGTTTCCCCTTTCCTAGAATAAATTTCCATTTTTGCTACATACATACAATGAGAAGTCCCCATTTTATATTTCAAGGATGTTTCAAGTGTTTTGGTGGTGTATCATAGAACACTACAATATAAATACAACATTGATCCCAATTTAAATTTCTGATATACGATTCCACCCATTCATTCTGGATGTATCTGGAATCCATACTCTGAACCTAAAGTATGTTGAAGTGCTCATGATGCTGAATTTTTTATGTGAATTTATCTTCTTTCTACATGGTAACCAATTGATAGAGACTCTTACCAATTATGGTACAAAAAATAATTATGATCCAAGGTCATATATGATAGAATTCAGAGACAACATATTGGCATCTTGTTTTGATAGAGAGATAATTTTCAAGGTCTATTCTCTCTATATATTTTCTTTCTAGTTTAAATGTCTTCAACAGTCAAGTATCTATCCCTCTATGCATTTTAGTGTTGAGAATCACCCTATGTTAGTAAGAAATATTTAGATATCGATGGCCATGGAGGTATCCAAAATTTCAATCACACTGCCTCTGTCAGATGCTTCAATCGAGCTAGAGGCCAGGTATGCCAAGGTGTGAATCTATTCTTAACATCAGGGGGTATTGGAGAAGGTATTTTACTTGTTCAAGGCCACAAAAAATGATTGTCATAGTTTTAATGGTAAAAATTCTTGAGATGAATATGATAATGCTAAAGCTTGGGAGCCTTCGAAACCATCTCCAGGAAAGACCCCCAGGTAAGCTAGGGTTGAGAAGACCACACCTCCTCCACCAAAGTGGATCAGTATTCATCATTAGAGGATATTATGATCCATACCATAACTCTGTCATGAAATTAAATATGACGAAAAAGGCTTCCAAGTAGAAGGTTTTTGGGTTTTCCTCACATCTAATGACACCAGAGTCAAATTATGTGTAGTTGTTAGCGATCTGAGTTTGGGAGATCCTAACTCACAGTGCCAGAGATGCATAGGAGTTTATCTCAGCTAGCCTAAAAATCCTAGAGTTTGGTGATATTAGAGAACCCTTTTATTTACACCATGATAGTGATTTGGATGAGTTGATGAGGTGTCTTCAAGATTTGGAGGCTTTGATATACACAATTGATTATCAGACTAGGACCACGAATCGAGTGTCTAATATGGTGTAAAGAGGAGTACTCTAGGGAATTGATTTTTATCTTGAGGATGAATGGGACCTCAACCTTAACCCTATTGATGTATTTCAATTTCCCCCATCCCATTTTCTACTCATTAATCCACCATCATTAATCTTGATGGGATTTTATTTTGTAGTTTATAAGTGAATAATAACAAGAATAACTGACTAAAGAGGCACTGCGGTCAAAAAATTATGGGAATATGAGAACCCTAATTGGGGTATTGGACAAGGTCCTTAGGTCTCCTGAGCTATCCTTGGGCCAGAGGGCCATGATGGAGGAGATGGTTGTGGAAAACCTAGATCATCCCCACAAGTCTCTATTTCCAAGAGGACTGAGACAAGTCTGTAGTCATCTTGAGAGAGTAAGTAAAAGTGGTAATTAAATTTATTCTAGAACATGAATCATAGTAATTCTTTGTATCTTCATTCAATATACCTACTAAATAAAGACTTTTTTATTTTTCTATCCTTTTTGGAATCTACGTCACTTTCCTCCCTTAAGGGATCTACAACTTCTCCTTAGAGTATTGAGGAGGATATCCTGAGGGAGGAATAGAATCATGATAAAGAATCCTTCATTTTTAGAGGTGAAGAATCAAGATATGTATGTGAATCTATCCCTAGTACTACAGAGAGGGGAGAGGGACATTGTAATGTTATATGCACCTCTTTAGGTGTTGTATGTTGTTTCTAACATTCCAATCCTCATGATATTTTAGATCTATTTACTACACTAGAGGATCCTTAAGTGGTCTATTTTGGTAAAATTTTTACTCTAGAAGGGGATTATAGGGATATCAGGAGGTCATATGATGGTTGTGTTGCTAACCTTGAATCTGTAGGGCCTGATGATGTTTTTTCTGAGGATAATTCAGTGGAATGTACTAATGAAAGTGCCAATTTGTGCCCCAAGAAACATGCACTGAATGAATCTATTGATGAGTATTATAGAAGACTCAAGTTCATGTATCATAAACTCACAAGTCTAATTAATCTAGACATTGATATTCAAGGTTTCCTCAAGGAGTTTAGGGATTTCTATATGGAATTATATGGACATTAGTTTTAGCATTCCTTCATTTTTTCCAAAAAAATAGTTGTCTTTAATTCATCTAAGGTTTCACATAAAATCTCAATATCTACATATTTTTATATATGTAATGTTTCCTTGGAACATTTTGAATAAGGATTCAAATTCCACCCTATACTTATTGCCAAGGGAGTGATGACTAAGAATCCCCAAGTGGGGGATTATAGAGATCTTTTGATCTCGGTTCCTGATCAAAATCAAGTGGATTATCCTAGTTTGGTGGTCCCATATCTAAATGATGAGGATATGGGTATTGGATAGGTATATATTCCAATGGTTAACCTAATAATGGGTGAGTTTCATCAGCTATTTCAGTTGCAATGTAACAATTACTACTTGTTTAGTTATTTATATTGATGATAAATGTCACTGATTATCTAGTGACATCAACATCACTGATTGGTATTGAAATGATTGATTACTTGTTAGTTACATCCACATCATTAGGTAAATATGGGGATTTTTGGAGTGAGTGTAATAAAAAATCTCATTTAGTGCACTGAACCCAGATTTTTTTTCTCCCATCGAAAGTGGCTCTGAGTCTGTTTTCAGGACACAAGAGGGTTTCCAAACTATACACCGCTTTGTCTGGGGCGATATCTAGAAGATAATTAGGGATATTCCTCTTAAATAAATTTCATTGCGACATAAATAAATACCATTAAAGATTAAAATATTTGGATATGGGAGATTTTTTTATTGTGACATCCATAATTTAGTAAAAATAATCATATGACTGTGGGAAGAGGAATGAAGGTTGCAGTAGGCCGAGGTGCAGAAGGAAAACCAATTTACGAAACTTAGAGATTTCTTAATCCATAATGAGGTCATCCACTCCATGAAGTTGTAGGAGCACCAAGATCACATCGATGATAATTATCTTCAAATAATGCGACTTGAAGAATAGTTAGATGTCACAAGGGAAGGAGTGTTCTAACTCCACCGATCCATTCCAGGGGCTTTGGCATAAAGAATAGATGTTGTTGGCACTGAGGAGGATCCCCTCCATTATACCGAGGAGGTTACTATTGCACAAATGACTAAGATATAAGAAGATGTGGGAATCTCTTGGGGTATAGTTCAACTTCTCAAATCCTATGTCGAGGGTAAACTGTAAAATTTAGCGGAGTCTCCAACATATGGAAATTCCCCTACATTATGAATCATAAATTAAAAGGATTTGTTTTTTACTTCCATTCACTCATTATTGAATTTAAATCCTTAATATTCATGTAATATAACACTAAAAAATGAATCATTTTATTTGATGTGGTTATATTGTAATAGCAATGTCCTGGATGAGAGATCCCTCTAATTTTTACTTATACCATAGTGCCTAGATGGAATAGTTTTATTTTATTATAATGTTATATGAACAAAACCCAATTTTTTTTGCCTTTTATGTCACGTCCCTAATTTTTTCCTTAGTATGATATAAGTAAGACTTAATGGGTGAGACTTGGCTTTTTCATATACTTTCCCTTTTCGGGTTTTCAGCCAAACATGTTTTCTGTTGTTTTCCTTTCATTGCTTGAATTTTTTACAAAACCACATAGAGTGTAGGTCTAGTCAGTTGAGACTCAACATTATTAAAGATATCCCTTTCTAGGTTATCAATCTAGAAATTAATATTACACTTTTTATATGTATTTTAAATTCATACATGTTGGAATAACAAGACTTTTATTTTAGGTCGAACATATTTGACCAAATGTTTTGAAATGATTACCAAAACATATCTTATGGGTTCAGAATGTTCATATACCCAATGAGGGATCCTAATCCCTGATTTTGTGGTTCCCAAGTCTAAAAACATGATATTTGATAAGAAAGGAGGACTCTCCTAAGGATGAAGTTACTGTTGGATGAAAAACCTATTTTATAGGACACTTCATGAAAGGCTAGAGGGGTCATGTTATTTCATTGTTAAATAGTGGTATCCTTCGACAAAATGGTCCATTTTGTGGATGACTTATGCAAAGACAACTGGGTCATCTTATAGACATGTTAGTAAAAGGAGTTCCTAGGACTTTCATCATTCTATTGATGATGATCTAATGAAGTTTCTTGAGTTTCATATTTCTGAAGACCATGAAAGGTGGTTTTTCCAAGGGGAGATATGTGAGAATGAATGTAGAATTTTTGTTGGAATTATCCATGAATGGAAAACCTCTCCCACATGAACTTGGTTTTTGTGAAGGAGCGTACATTTTCATAAATTACCCATATCAGGGGGAAAGCCCCTTTTGAAAAAGGTTAAAGAATTAAAGAGTTAAATTTCATATGACCAGGACATTGACCATGTAGTTTAACATCTTACTATGAAGATGTTGTTATTCCATTTAATGTATTGTGAATGGGATGTTACACTATGTAGTTTAAATTCATATTGTGAATACATTATGCTCTATATATTAAACTCATATAGTAAGGACATTTATGTTATGAAGTTTATAGTCTTACGACAAGAAAATTAGGGGGAATAAATTTAAGGGCAGAGGCTTTGAGGAAAGTATTAATGATTACCCCATACTTGGTAATATGTTATGGAATGTACCATCATATTCAGGTATAAGGAGTGTAATTTTTTAAGATATAATCTATGTATTTCTGTATAAAAAAAGTGATATGACAACCTTCCTATGGGACAATAATTTTGATGGTAAACACCACTGGGAGTCATGGAAGAGGCTGGAAAGACCCATCTCAAAGGGGGGTATCAACTATAAAAGTGTGTCTGGGACTATGAGGGGTCTTCATGCAATGCTACCTTGGGAGGTGCTTGAGGGGAAGTCGATGTGGGGAAAATACATGCAAGGAAAGTATGGGCATGACATGAAGATTCGGAGAGCAAGACCTTCTACCATGCAACAAATAATCCATCGTCATATTGGCTTCAAACAGCAGCATACCAGATGGATCATTGGTATGGGCGACCATAATTACTGGAAACAGAATTGGGTGGGGTCGATCCTTGGTTTTCCAGGATTTCCCACCCCGGAAATCATGTTTTATAAGGCCAGTGGCCATCCAAACTCATCCAGGCCACCTTGGATGAGTACCAAAAGGGAGTTTTGATAGTATCGTGCTTATAAATGAACTGGAAAAATGCATTTTCATAGGTTCCTCTTCAGGGGTGTTTTCTATGAGAGACTTTCACTTTTTGAAGGTTGATCTGAATGACGTGGATGCTTGGGGGGATTTTCTTTTGTGCAGTTTTGTCCCCCCGAAATTCAATTTTCTAGTGTGAAGGGTTAGAAACAGGGCACTGCCGACCAAGGTGAACATCTAGCGGATGAGAATTATCTTAGCCTCTAGATGCAAATATTGCAGGAAGCCAAAAATTGAGACCATTGAACACCTGTTTTTTGGGAGCGACTGGGCATCTTCCATCTGGGGAGAGTTTGGGAGTTTCACAGGTTGGATGGAGTAGTAGTTTTCTATCGAAATCTTCCTTCAGCGCTGGTTTCAGGGGTGGGGCAGCTCAGGTTCTGAGCAGAAGGCAAGAGTCATCCTCTTTGTAGCGGGCTGTTGGAGTTTATGGTCCTCCAGGAATGATTCAAGACATAAGGAGTTTACGGCGTCTAGCACAGATATTATCCTCAAGACTAAAAGCATCCTTCTGGACCTGACTCGCATGTGCAAGGGCTAGACAAATTCCTCATCCCTCAGTTTGTTTCAGGATTCATCTTCCATCCAGTGTATCGCCACCAACGTGGGGCAGGGTCGAAGGGTTTGATGGTATCCTCCTCATCAGGGGCTCAAACACAATACTGATGGGTCCAACATCATGGGGATTATGCATGGAAGAGGGGTGATCAGGGACCAGAGGGGTTATGTTATTATGGGGTTTTCAGCTTATTATGGTGGGGGAGACTCTCTCCAAGCCGAAACACTTTCTATGTTCGTAGGGATGCAGCTATGTGGCCAAAATAATTTACCCCTTGAGGAAGTTGAGACTGACTCACTTATCATTCATAATGTGTTGCTCAGTATTGGAAACACCCCATGGTCCATAGAATACAACATCAGGAGATGTAAGAGACTGGTGAACAACCATACTATCATTCTCCACACTTGGTGTGAAGGTAATTCTATTGCTGATCTCTTGGATTCTAAGGCAACCATTAGTGAGCAGATCTCCATCTTTTCCAGTCTTGACTCTTTTCCTTTCGATGGGGTTCACTTTTTAAAAGCTGATTCCCTAATTCTTCACTATTATCAACCTCCATGAGTAATTTTACTCTATAAGTTGTGTCTTGTACTTTGTTTTCTTTTCTTTTAAATAATTCATTAAAAAATTATTTTAAGGTGTATAAAAAAAGTGAATGGGAAAAAGTATCATGCAAATAGAGGATTTCTCTCATGAGGATGATGTTACCACTAGTTAAAAAACCCATTTTTTGTGATACTTTATGAAAAGACGAGTGTAGCGTGTTTTTACATAGAAAAATAGTGGCATCCTTTGGCTGAAAGGACCTTTTTATGCAAAAATTATGAAAATTCAAATTGGGTGTGTTATGAGATAGTTAGTAAAAGGAGTTCTCAGGGATTTTGGGGTTTTTTGAATTTTAGGTTTTTTTATTTTTTATGTTTTTATTTATTTTTTGAGTTATTTAAGGTTTATAAGTTTTTTAGAGTTTTTTTAACATTTCTAGCGGTTTAAAGGGTTTTTATAGTTTTTAATGGTTTTTTAGGGTTTTATTGGATTTTAAAATTTTTAAATATTTTAGGGGGCTTACAATTTTGGTTTTTAATGGTTTTAAGGGTTTTCAGAATTTTTTAGTTTTTAGGGGTATTTATTATGTTTGTGTTTATATATTTTTCATAGGTGTGTTTATGGGTTTATGGTTTTTTAAGTTTTATGTATTTTTTAGTATTTTTATGGTTTATTTTGGATTTCTTGGTTTTTAGGGTTTTTTATTATTTTATGGGTTTTAGGGTTTTATTGATTTTTTCTAAGTTTTCATGTTTTTTTAGAGTTTATTAACCTTATTATTGGTTTAATGTGTTTTTACAGTTTTTAGTGAGTTTTAGGGATTTTATTGGTTTTCAAGGATTTTATGGTTTTAAGGGTTTTTTGGGATTTTAAGGGTTTTAGGGTTTTTTAAGGTATTTTATAATTTTTATCATTTTTTTAGGTTTTTAGGGGTTTTAAGTGTTTTAATGTTTTTAATGGTTTATTAGGGTTTTAATGGTTTTAATGGTTTTTACTTTTTTAGGGATTTTGAGAAGTTTTTTAGAATTTTTATGGGTTTTTAGGGATATATATGGTTTTTATGGGGTTTTTAGTGTTTTTCATGTGTTATGATTTTTAGGGTTTTATGGGTTTTTTTGGAGTTTTTTAGGGTTTTTAATGTTTTTAAGAATTTTTTTAACATTTTTCGGTTTAAAGGGTTTTTACATTTTTTAGTGGTTTTAGGGTTTTAATAGGTCATCAAAGGTTTTTAGGTTTTTATATTTTTTCAATATTTTGGTATTTTTTGGGTTTTAGGGTTTTAGGGTTTTTTTAATTATTTAGGTTTTTTAGGTTTTTCAGGGGTTGTATGTGTTTTTGGGGTTTTAAATTTGTCCTGGGGTATTTAGGTTTTTTTATTTTTTTTATTTACTTTTTGTTATTTTTTAATATTTTTATTGTTTTTAGGTATTTTTTGGATTTTAAGGGCGTTGGTGGGGTATTATGTTTTTATGGGTTTTTATTGTCATTAATGTTTTAAGGGGTTTCCATGGTTTTTAGGGTTTTAAGGTTTTTCGATATTTTTATGGATTCACTAGTTTTTAGGTATTTTAGGTGTTTTAAGTGTTTTTTGGTTTTTTAGGTTTGGTTTGGGTTTTTCATGGTTTTTATGATTTTTAAATATTTTTAAGGTTGTTCTAGGATTTTTTTCAATTTTCAGATTTTTTTAGTGTTTTTGGGGATTTTGATGGTTTGTAGGGGTTTAAATGTTTTTATTTTTTTAGGATTTCATGTTTTTTTGACTTTTTATGTTTTTTTAGAATTTTTAGATTTTTATAACATATTTAGGGGTTTAATTGGTTTTATAGTTTTTAGTTGTTCTTAGGGTTTTTTAGGGTTTTTAAGGTTTTTAGGGGTACTTTGGTTTTAGGGTTTTTAGGGTTTTATAATTATTTATTTTTTCATGGGGTTTTAATTGTTCATATGTATTTTATGTCTTCTTATGTTTTTTAAGGTTTTTATATATTTTTACCTTTTTATGCATTTTTCGGGTTTCATATGGTTTTTATGTTTTTTTATGTTTTTTATTGGTTTTAGGGGTTTTATGGTTCATAGGGTTTTTGGGGGTTTTAGGTTTTTTTAGGGTTTTTAGAATTTTATATTTTTTTTGATTTTTAAGTGATTTCGGATTTTTGGGTTTTCTTTTGGTTTTTCATAATTTTAAGGTTTCTTACATTTTTATGGATTGTTAAGGATTTAAGGGAATTATTTATGTATTTTAAGGTTTTTTTTGTTTTTAGGGTTTTGGGGGGGTGGGTTTTTATGTTTTTTTTATTTTTTTTGGTTTTTATTGTTTTTAGAGATTTTTAACATTTTAAAAGGTTTAAAGTGTTTTTTTTAGTTTTTAGTGGTTTTCTATATTTTTATGGGTTTTAGGGTTTTTATGGTGTTTATGGGTTTTTACGGTTTCCATTGATATTATGGTTTTTAATGTTTCTTTGGGATTTTAGAATTTTTAGGGGTTTAAAGTATTTTTTGATTTTTTAGGTTTTTGTAAGGGATTTCAGGGTTTTTAGGGATTCTTATGTTTTTAATGATTTTTAGTAATTTTAGGTTTTTTTATGATTTTTTAGGATTTTTAGCGACTTTTTAGGGTTTTAGGGTTTTTTGGGGGGTTTGGGGGTTTTTATAGATTTTTTTAGGGTTTTATGATTTCTGATAGTTTTCTAATGTTTTATTGGTCTAATGGATTTTTATATTTTTTAGTGGGTTTTTAGGTTTTTAAGGGATTTTAATGTTTTTAGGGTTTTAGGTGTTTTTTTGTTGTATAGGGTTTTTATATTATTTTAGGGTTTTTAGAGATATTAGGTTTTTTAGAGTTTTAAGTTATTTTATGTTTTTAAGGTTTTCTTTTGGTTTTCAGTTTTTTATGGGTTTTTACCTTTTAATTAATTTTTTGTATTTTTTATGATTTCTCAGGTTTTTAGGGTTTTTAGGGATTTTTAGGGATTTTAGGGTTTTTAGTATTGTTATTGTTTTTTGTTATTTTAGTTTATTTTTTAGTTTTTAGGAGTTTTATGGTTTTTTAAAGTATTTTTTTATTTTTTATGGGTTTAAGAGGGTTTTATAGTTTTCAGTGTTTTTTGGGTTTTATGGGCATTTAGGGTTTTAATGATTTTTAGGGGGGTTTAGGGTTTTATGTTTTTTAAGGGTTTTAGTGTTTTTTAGGGTTTTAGGGGATTGAAGTGTTTTAAGTTTTTTAAAGTATTCTTCTCATTTTTCAGGGTATTTAGGGATTTATATGTTTTGGGGATTTTTATGGATATTAGTTTTTTTTTGGTTTTTAGGTTTTTTTTTGGTATTTGGAGGGTAATTATGGTTTTTTGGTTTTTTATATTTTTTGGGTTTTTTCGGATTTTGGTGTTTTTTGGGTTTTTAGGTTTTTTATATTTTTTTAATGTTTTAGTGGTATAAAGATTTTGTAGAGTTTTAGGTGTCTTTTTAGGGGTTTAAGGGGTTTTTAGGGTTTTTAAATGTTTTTCGGTTTTTTATTATTTTAAGGGTTTTATGGTTTTGGGAACTTTTATGGGTTTCTATTGATTTTCATGTTTTTAGGTGTTATAATTAATTTTAGGTTTTTAATTTTTTTTCTTAGGGTCTTCCATGTTTTTAGGGTTTTTACAATTTTACGGATTTTGAGGGCATTTTATCCTTTTTACAGTTTTTTTGGTTTTTAAGGATTTCGAGGTTTTTAGGGTTATTTATCATTTTTATCGATTTTAAGGTGTTTTCTTAGTATTTTAGGGTTTAAATGGTTTCTTATAGTTTTTAAGGGCTTTTAGGGTTTTAATGTGTTTTTGTGTTATTAGTGGTTTTATAGGGTTTTTTGAGTTTCTATTGTTTGTAATGTTTTTAGGGGGTTTTAAGGATTTTAGTGATTTTGGGTTATTCAGTATTTTTAGGGTTATAATTTTTAGGTTTTTTATGGTTTTTAAATGTTTTTAGGTTTTTAAGGATTTCTAAGGATTTTTCAGAGGTTTTATGGTTTCTTATTCTTTTAGGTATTTTTAGGATTTTTAGTATTTTTATGGGTTTTTTGGGTTTTTGGGAATTTTGAGGGTTTTATGGATTTGGGGTGGGGGGAGGTGGTTTGGATTTTTTTAGGGGTTTTAAGTTTTTTAGTGGTGTTTAAAATTTTTAGGATTTAAAAGGTATTTTAGAGTTTTTGTTTATTTTAGGGTATTTATGGGATTTTAGTGTTTTCATGGGTTTAAATTATTTTTAGGTATTTATGTTTTTCTTATGGGTTTTTAGGGTTTTTATAGTTTTTAACTTTTCATGAATTTTTAGGTATTTTTAGTGATTTTTTTACGATTTTTATGGTTTTTAGTGGTTTAAGGGTTTTTTATGGTTTTCTATGGTTTTTTTCATTTTTAGGTTTTTTAGGGGTTTTAAGGATTTTTTTGGGTTTTATGGATTTCATATTGGTTTTATGGTTTATTATGTTTTTTTGTTTTTAGGTATTTTTAGGGATTTTTGGGATTTTATGTTTTTTTGAGTTTTTATTGTTTTTTTAGTTTTTTAGGTGTTTTAGGGTTTTTAGGTCTTTTTTGGTCTTTTGGGTTTTTAAAATCTTTTTAGTTTTTAGGGGTTTCAATATTTTTTAGAGTTTATTTAACTTTTAAAGTTTAAGGGTTTTTTAAAGTTTTTATTGAATTTTTTGGTTTTTATGGGTTTTTTGGGTTTTTAGAATTTAATAGGTTTTTAATTTTTGTTAGGTTCCTTTGGTTTTTCGCGGTTGTTAGGGTTTTTTTACATTTTGTTTTCATTTTTAGGGTTTTTTTAATGTTTTATATTTTTTAAGGTTTTAAGGATTTTAAGGGTTTTAGGGGTTTTAGGGTGTTTTAAGGATTTAATGGATTTTTAGTGTTTTTTAGGTTTAATAGGGGTTTGAAGTGTTTTTGTTTTATTTACAGTTTTCTTATGGGTTTTCAGGGTTTTTTTGGGTTTTTTTCATTTTTTTTGATATTTTTTGATTTTTAGGATCTTTTTGGTTTTATTGAATTTACAGATATTGAGGATTTTATAGATTTTATGGGTTTTTTTAGTTTTTTTCATTTTTAGAATTTTTATGGTTTTGGGGGGTTGAAAGTGTTTTTGGTTTTTAAGGTTTTCTGAGAGATTTTTAGGGATTTTAGTGTTTATTTTTTTTTTGTATTTTTAGGCATTCTTTTGGATTTTTTTGGTTTTTAGAGTTTTTAGGGATTTTGAGGGTTTTGGGGGGTTTTGGGGGGGGGGGTGGAGTGGAGTTTTAATGGTTCTTTTATATTTTAGGGGTTTTTAGAGTCTTTAAGGCTTTATTATTTTTTGTGTTTTTATACATTTTTAATTGTTTAATGGGGTTATAAATTTTTTTGTTATTTTAGGGTTCTATGGGTTTTTAGGTTTTTCTATGGTTTTATGTGGATTTAAGGTTTTTAGAAGGGTTTTGGGTCTCTTAGTATTTTTTGGGTTTTTAGAATTTTTTATGTTTTTAGTTGTTTTGGTGTTTTTATGTTTTTGAGATTTTGTTAGGGTTTTTAGGGTTTTAATGTATTTTTAGGATTTTAGAGATTTTTTGTGTTTTAGAAATTTTGAGTGTATTTAGGGGTTTTAGGGTTTTTGAGTTATAAGTACTTTTTAGGTTTTTTGTGTTTTTAAGTGTTTTAGGTTATAATAATTTTAGGGGTTTTCTGAGATTTTAGGGTTTTTCATGTTTTTAAGGATATTTTGGGATAATTTCAATTTTTATTGTTTTTTAGGGTTTTATTCATTTTAATGTTTTTGGTGTTTTTTTAGAATTATGGATTTTTATGGTTCTTAGTGTTTTTTATATTTTTATGGGTTTTAAGTGCATTTCGTTTTTAAGGATTTCATTTGGATTTTAGGGGGTTTTATAAATTTAGGGATTTTTTGTGCCTTTTTAGGATTTTTATGTGTTTTTACGGGTTTTAGGTATATTGAGTGTTTTTATAACTTTTATCTTATTTTTGGTGTTTTGGGGTTTTATTCTTTGTTTAGGGTTTTTAAGGTTATTTAATTATTTTAACATTTTTTGGGGTTTAAATGGTTTATAGATTTTTTGGTGGGTTTTTATTGGTTTTGGGGGTTTTTTAGTTTTTAGTGGTTTTATGGTTTTTAGGGGTTTTTTGGGTTTTTACAGTCTTCTCGAGTTTTTTGATTTTTTAACCATTTAGGGTTTTTATGTGTTTTAAGTGTTTTTTTGTTTTTAGGTTTTCTTAGAGTTTTCAGGTTTTTTTAGGGTTTTTAGGTTTTAATGCTTTTAGGTATTTTTAAATATTTTTTAGGATTTTTATGGTTTTTTGGGTCTTTTGGGACTTTGAGGGATTTTATGGTTTTGTAGAGTTTTTATGGGTTTTTAGTGTTTTTGATCACTTTAAGGTTTTTATGGGTTTTTCTTGTTTTTTGATATTTTTATGCTTTTTTGGGATTTTATGGGTTTTTAGGGATTTTGAGGGTTTTTAGGGTTTTTTATCATTTTTTGTGTTTTTATAGTTTTTTTGGTTTTTATGGTTTTTTTTATTTTCTTGGGTTTCTAATGTTTTTATTGATTTTATCATTTTTAGTGGTTTAAATGGGGTTTTTGATATTTTAGTAGTTTTTTTATGGTTTTTATGGGTTTTATAGGGGGTTTAATGTTTTTAATGATTTTATGTTTTTTATGAGTTTTTATGGTTTTGGGGGTTTTGTGGTTTTTAGGATCTTTTATTCTTTTTTAGGGCTCTTAACATTTATTAGATTTTTTATTGTTTTTAATTGTTTTATGGTTTTTAATGTTTTCTGAGTATTTTAAACAGTTTTAGGGGTTTTTTATTTTTTGTGGTATTTGTAGGGTCTTTTAGGATTTTAATGATTTTTATGCTTTTTAAGGATGCTATGGGTTTTTTGGATTTTTAGGGTTTTATGTTTTTTAGGGTTTTTATCATTTCATTGTTTTTTATTTGTTTTTAGTGTTTTTATGTTATTTTTAGAGTTTTTTAGGATTTTTAGGGGTTTTTTATGTTTTTAGGGTTTTGAAGGTATTTTTTAGGATTTTTAGTGTTTTTTGGTTTTTTAGGGAAAGGACGATGTGAGGCTAGGCTATTCCTGACCCCACAAATATATTAAAAAGAGAAAACAATGACAGACAAGGGAGGGGCGGGGTCAAACGACCGACACCCAAAACCCTGGAAACCCCCACAAAACAAAAGTCTAAAAGCCCAAGATGCAAAAGGAGAGTCGGCTACGGAACAAAATCACCATCCCCATAGGGATCCCCATCAGCACAGTAACCCGAGGAAGCATCCGAGTCCACCGACTCCCATTTAGAAGATTCATATTGCTTTAGAAAGGCTGCACAGTACTTTTTGAGTTCCACATCTGGCTTCACATTAGTAGTCTGATCCTCCCTGCCATCTGCATCTCCTTTACCATTGCTGGCCTTGGAGGAAGACCTAGTATCCATTTGCTTAGGCAGGGATGATTAGTCCATCCTAGCCCTCCGTTTCACTGGAGGGTCCCTCATCAGCTTATCCTTCCTATGGGAAATGGTAGAAGGCGACACCATGCCACCCTGCCTTCAAAATTTAGGATCAGACCACGACCTTCTCTTCAGATTACCGCCAGAAGAATCCAAGAGACCCATCGTCGCATGCACCCTCTTGATCCTATTCAAGATGGTATACATAAGGCCATCACAGCCCCCAAGGATTTCTCCACACCTTATGTGTTCATCATTCTCAACCCCAAGGATGATCACTAGCAACAGGTATGACTTTTGAAAGGTGTCAGATATATGCTGCTCAAGCGGGATTTCCGAATAGTCTAACATAAGTGTGTTAGAAAATTCAAAACAGGGTGGCAACTTCTCAAAAAGAACAAGAGTCGAGTTCTAGTCAGGTTGCTCTATGCTTCTTTTTATCAGCATGAGGACTACCAGGTTGCTTCATGGGATGAGGGGAAACACTCAGACCAAGTCCATGAATAGAAGAGTCCAACAGAACTTGCTCCGGAGTGGGCACGGTGGGTAGAGGAGGTTCCACACCCAAGACCCATGTTCCATCATTAGGGGAAGGCAGGTCTGCATCCTGGAGGACATCAGCAGCCACCACATCCTATAGTTCCAATCCTCCCTAACCCCTTCCTGAACTGCCACAGAGTATAGACAGTCCACGCCATTGAATCGATTCGAGAATAAAACCCGATCGTAACCACTTCCAACATCTTCTAGAGAGATTGGCAAAGACCCCCTCTCTGTCACATGGCAATCTGGCCTTAATGCCATGCTCGTTCCATAGCCACCAGAAGCTGGACTTAATGGTTTTTATTGTTTTTAGGGTTTTTTATGTTTTTATGGATTTTTATGGACTTTTTAAATTTTTTATGGTTTTTAGGTATTTTGAGGGTTTTTATATTTTTTATAGGTTTTATAATTTTGGGTTTTTTTGGAGTATTTTTTAAGGTTTTAAATATTTTTAGAGTTTTCTTACCCTTTTTAGGGGTTTAATAGGTTTTAGGAGATTTTATTGGGTTTTTTGGTTTTCAATAGTTTTTATGGTTTTTAGGGATTTTAATAGTTATTAGGGATTTTAGGGTTTTTTTACGTTTATAGTGATTTTGTTGGTTTTCTCTAGATTTAAAAATATTTAGGATTTTTTGGGATTTTGAGGTCTTTAATGTTTTTATTGATTTTTATGGGTTTTAGCATTTTTTAAGATATTTTGGGATTTTAATGTCCTTTTAGGGTTTTAAGGTTCTCTTAGGGGTTTTCCCTCATTTTTAGGGGTTTTATATTTTTAATCATTTTTAGTTTTTTAGGGAATTTTTAATGGACGTTCTAGGTTTTTTATTATTTTAGGGTTTTAAGTGATTTTGAGGGTTTTTAGGGTTTTAAAAACATTTTAGTGTTTTTTAAATTTTCTAGTGTTTCAAATATTTTTTAGAGATTTTAGTAATTTTTAGGGTTTTTAGAGAAAAAAAGGTTTTCTGAGGTTTGAGTGGTTTTTAGGATTTATATTGGTTTTCTGGGGTTTTTTTAGGTATTTTTTGTTTTTATGGTTTTATGGCCATTTAGGGTTTTTAGAGTTTTTAGTAATTTTTAGGTTTTTTAGGGTTTAAAATGTTTTCAATTCTTTAAGGTTTTCTTTGGGTTTTCAAGGATTTTAGTTTTTTTGTGTTATAAATATTTTTATGGATTTTTAAGGATTTTTATGTTTCTTAGGGTTTTTGGGATTTTAATTGTTTTTAGGGTTTATAGTGTTTTAGGGTATTTTTGTTTTTTGCAGTTTTTTGGTTTTTTGGGGTTTTAAGTGTTTTTAGGTTTTTAATGTTTTCTATGGTTTTTCAGGGTTTTTAGGGTTTTCAAAAAAGTTGGAATTTTTATGTATTTTTTATGAGTTATATTGGTTTTTTGTGTTTTTAAGGATTTTTAGGTTTTTGAGTATTTGGATTTTGATGGTTTATCATTTTGGTTGGTTCGGTTTTTTAGTATTTTTTAGAGGGTTTAATGTTTTTAGAGTTTTTCTTCATTTATTGAATTTTAAAGGGTTTTTGGAGTTTTAAGTGGGTTATAATGTTTTTATGGGTTTTAGTATTTTTTAGGATTTTTGGTGGTTTTTATTTTTTTAGGGGGTTTTGAGGTTTCTTGGGGCTTTTTAGGGGTTTTATGGTTTGTAACATTTTTTATGTTTTTTTTGGCGATTTTAAGTGATTTTAGGATTTTAAAGTTTTTATTGGGGTTTTCAGGGTTTTAGGGGTTTTTATGTTTTTAGGGATTTTAAGTCTTTTATGATTTTTATGGGTTTTTAGGGGATTTATGTAATTTTATAGTTTTAGGGTTTTCTAAAGTTTTTAATGTTTTTAGTGTTTCTTTCATTTTTTATTTTTTATGGGTTTAAAGTGTTTTTTTGTTTTTAAGGATTTATTAGGGGTTTCCTATTTTTTTCAATTTTTATGTTTTTAGGGATTTTTATGGATATTATTGGATTTTTATCGATTTTATATATTTTAGGTATATTGAGGGTATTTAGGTTTTTTAGGGTTTTTAGTGTTTTTATGGATTTTTGGGTTTTTAAGGTTCTTTTGTTATTTTTAGGGTTTTTAAGGTTTTTAGAGTTTTTAATGTTTTTATAGGTTAATAGAGTTTTGGAGTGTGTAGTGGTTTTTTAGGGTTTTTTGGGGTTTTAGTTTATTTAATATTTTTAGGGGGTTGGTCGTTTTTTGGGGGTTTGGGGGTTTTAGGGTCATTTTATGTTTTTTATCCTTTTTAGCATTTTTCTGGTTTTTAGGAGTTTTAAGTGTTTATAGTATTTTTATTTTTATTTTGGTATTTTTAGGGTTATTAGTGATTT
Organism: Viscum album; assembly: GCA_963277665.1. Lineage (NCBI taxonomy): Eukaryota > Viridiplantae > Streptophyta > Magnoliopsida > Santalales > Viscaceae > Viscum > Viscum album. The sequence continues at coordinate 2,008,323,180 of OY728151.1, read as the reverse complement.
TTAGGAGTTTAGGTATTTTTACCTATTTTAAGGATTTTTATGGTTTTATGTTTTCTATGGATTTTGAGGTTTTTTGAGGTTTTTAGTGGTTGGGGTTTTTAGAATTTTTGGGTTTTTAAGGGATTTTAATTGTTTTTAGGTTTTTTAGGTTATATTAGGGTTTTTCATGGTTTTAGGTGTTTCTTACATTTTTAGGTATTTTCATGACTTTTTTGGATTTCTAATGTTTTTTAGTATTATTAGGGATTTTGAGGGTTTTGGGGGTTTTTTAGTATTTTTATAATTTTTAATATTTTTTAGGATTTTAGAGATTTTTAAATTGTTAGGGTTTTTAGAGTGTTTAACCTTTATATGGTTTTAAAGGGTTTATATTGTTTTTAGTGTTTATTTGGTATTTATGGGATTTTAGGGATTTTATATATTTTTAGGATATTTAGGGGTTCTAAGTGTTTTTAGTTTTTTATGGTTTTCTAACAGGTTTTCATGTATTTTAAGGGTTTATGTTTTTTAGGGTTTTAGTGATTTTGATTAATTTTATGGTTTTTTAGGATTTATTCGAATTTTGATGGTTTATAGTATTTTTAGGGTTCTAGGGTTTTTTGATTTTATTGGGTCAGGCCGCCTTTGGCCGGGCTACCCTCGGGCTGGTCCGCCCTCAGGTCAGGCCGCCCTCGGGTCGGGCCGCGCCTTCGGGTCGGGCCACCCCCATTGTTCGGGCAGCCCCCTTGGACCGAGCCAGACCCGTGGACCGAGTGTAACCCTGTTTTGGACCGGTTTGGGCTGGGTCGGTCCGACTAGGTCGGACCGGACCTAGTCCTATTATGGTCCGATTACACCTTTTTGCTCGTATCATGGGCCACGAGTGTTCAATTAACGAACAGTCTATGGAAACAGAAATCAAAGAGAGAGACGGTTCCGTTGGTATATCGCACTTGTGTTTTGGACACAATTGGAGTACGGTCGGGTTGGTTTGAACCTAAAAACCAATCAGTTCCCTTGGACGGAAATGCCAATAACATACAGACAAGGATACCGATTGACGCACCATCTGTTGCGTTGAGACCCCTATGACGTTGAGGTCCTTTGAGATAATTCCATGTGAGGTTTAGTGACACATGGAGTATCTATTAGTATCTCATGGATCGGATCCTCTCGGAGAGGAGCACCCAGAGTGCGGAGACCTATTAGCTGACAGACCTGACGAATGCTTGATTGATTCGACTCGGAGTGAGTCGACTAGCCCAGTGGGGAGCGCCTAGTATTTGGTGGCAAAACCATGGTATACAGAGCTCCCGGTAGTTGGCAGCAGACCCGCGGTACTTGACATGAGGATTACCTCTTTAGGCTATTAGGGGGAGCACCCGGTATTTGGTAGCAGATAGCATACGGAGCCCCTGATAGTTGGCATCAGACCTGCAGTACTCAACAGGAGGAGTACCGCAGAAGTCCAAGGTTAGTGAGAAGCGCCTCGGTTTCACCACAGACCCACTGTTCATGATAAGGGAGGAGTTCACCAGTAGCAGTGGTTTTGATAATGAAAATCCTGGTTTGAGCTGAGTCAATGACTTTTGTGTTTTTCTCATGATTGGGATGGGTTACTTGATAATTTAGGTATATGTATGGGAATATAACTAAGTAATGGTTATCCGTTGATTTCATACTTTGTGGTCTATCCTTGTTGGAATTTGTGAGACATTGAGGGTCCTGGGGTCCCTACTGAGTATCGTTATACTCACCCCTGCACGGGTTATGCCCACATCTCGTTGTGTTGGATGCAGATGACGAACATCACTGATGGAGGCTGAGAGCGCCAAGACTGGACGGTACCTGGAGGAGGACCTTACGATGTATCGGTACACGGTGGAGTCTGATGGACGTGGAGTTCGGTGGAGGCCATCTGTACCAACCCTTCATGTACGAAACCTGGAGGATGATCCAGGAGCTACTTTCACCTTTCAGTTGTTTTTCCCTTTTCACTTGTACTTTCTTTGGTTTTATTTTTACTTTATAGTTGGGCATGTATTTTGGCCCCCAATTACTTTTAGTACACTTGTAATACAGCTTTTACTCAGTGTTTGCTTCTGCTTGTACTTTGGTTATGTGTGTTTACGATTTATAAAGGCAATACCTTCCCAATTTTATGAAATTATGCCTTCGGTGCTAGTCTCCAGCCTCTGGCCTATGGAAGGTAGGATTGGGATAGTCATGATACGGGCCCCATGGGACGGTTCGTGAAAAATTTGTATCAGAGGAGTTGGTTCTACCACAGAACGTAGGACTCTGATAGTTCTTTTCTGTGAACCAATAGTGATTAGCATACTGAGTGTAGTTTCCAGTTCAGGGAGTCTAGTATTGGTGCGGCGGCCAACGTATCCATACACTCAGACCATGACTACTGGTTTCCGACTTAGTACATGAAAACACTGATTGTGTGTGTGTTTTAAAATGTTTTTATTTATGTCAGATCAAACCAGGTCAGCTCACCAGGTATAGTCCTTTGACCGTGTCACATCTGTTTCTTTCAGGATGCCTCCCGACGGACGACCAGTTAGAGTCCCGACAGTTGTACGTACTGACATCTCACTGAGCAACGAGGCCTCAGTACAGGGCCATATTCCAGTTGAGGCACCAGCGGAGGTACCAACGGTACTACTTTCTGTTGGGCCACTGATGCCATCGGCCCTAGCAGTAGAGAGTGCATGTCGCTTGAGTGTGCTGCACGAGTTCCAGCACCAGAGGCCACCCAGGTTCAGGGGAGAGACGGACCCGCAGGCGGCTAAGGATTGGCTGGAGGCTGTGGTGAGAGTCTTCAGACTCGTAGGGACACCAGTCGACATCATGGTGATCTTTGGTTCCAGCTTCCTTCATGCATCAGCAGGTAGATGGTGGAGCCTGATGCTCCAGGTACACGACGAGGCGTCACTTCTATAGGAAGACTTCGAGAGCCTGTTCCTGGCGGAGTTTTGTACTAGCCATCCTTCATGAATATAATGTAGTAATTTCCTAGAGTTTATGTCACATTGATAAGGTTATAGAAGTTCCCTGCAATGATAAAAACCTTGATTTGATATGACGATATTCTCAAATAATGTTCTATGGTTGGATAACATAATATGATGGGAAAAATAGTACATAGACTATCAGGTGAGAGTACTCATAAAAATATAAGGATTATTATCATGAATTTTGCATATAGTAATCTCCAAGATGGGAGATTATGATAATAGACCCACCAGTAAAAATTATGCATGTTTTGTTGTCATCAGATATTACTAACTACAATCTTGTGTGATGGTCATTAGATTTTAATATTATTAGTAATGAATGTTTCAACTCACATAGTTAGATTTATTTCATAAATTTTGATGATAATAGTTCATGGGGATGTATGATACATTGGGCGATTCATGAGTGATATGTCATAAATAAACAATTATCGGAAATATTTTTTTCTAAAAACTTTATAGAATTTTATATCTTGGCCCTTTGATGGAATGGAGTGATTGAATTAAATTATATGGTCATTTTGTAACAACTTATTTATTTTAGATAGTCAATAAAAGACATATCGAGAATATAGTTTGGTGACACAGATGTGAAACAGGTTGATGAGATATTGGGACAAAGGGATTATATTACACAATGATCATTTGTATGTGGTATTCTACATTGTGACATTAATTTATTTCTAATGTGATACTTTAACTGTTTCTAAATAGTAATCATGGACATTACCCAAACCCGCCTAATTCCAATGAGAAATAATCCTAGAGGGTCACTCACTATGTTTTTTTTGACTTAGTTAAATTCTATTTGAGTTTAATTAATGAAATATGTATTATTGTCATGTCCAACGAATAATTCTATTCTAGTTATATTGATCTCATAAATTTAAAAAATATTTATTTCCTGACTTGTGAATAAAATATTTTTTTTATTTATTGAATATTTAAATAAATATTTATTCACTATATTGTGAATAAAATATTTCTTTATGAATAAAATATTTATTCTTTTGTTCAATAAATTCTATATGAGTTTGAACAGGCTAAGAATGAGTCCATTGAAAAATATTAATTAACAAGACCATTATATAATATTTTTTATTGTGCAAGTTGTAACACAACAAATAATAATAATAATAATAATGTGTAATGGGGTTTATTAAATTCTATAAAAGTTTTTAAAAGTTATAAAAGTTATTTATTGTATGGTATGTAATTCAAAAATATTTTAACTAAAATACTAACTCAACAAATAGACAGCTATGTGTATTATGTATAGCATCCAAAAATCGAGAATAGAGAATTATTACACACAGTTAATTCTCTATCAACTCTTCCACCTATCTCCTTCTCAAGAACAAGAATTGAATGAGATATTTATTCATGAATGAAGAATGAGCAATCAAGAAAAAACATAAAAGAAATTGGACTCACCATGCTGGCACCCATAGATCTAGTGGTGTTGCTCAAAGATCATAGGATCACGTGTGGGTCCCCACTATATTAATTTTATCCTTGTATCCCCACAATTCAACCAAGGTAATATGAACAGGTATTTTCGGATGATCAAAATTCACCAAAAAATACACTTAATAATCGTAGGTATTTATTTTCATTAAATATTGAATAAATTAATTATAAAATTTACAAGAATGGTCCTCACACTATGTTTCAGAAAATGATTATTAAAATAAATTTTAATATATCTTCCACTTATCATGATTATTCTACGCCTGAAACCATCACAAAGAACCTACACCGCCAATTGAAAACTCAACTGCAACCACAAAAATCCCCATAAATTGTCCCAATAGAGCAACTTCAGTATAACCAAGTCACTAGTACTAACCAATCCATTACAAAGACTTGTATCCAAATCCATATCTATTCCCTTCAATACAACAAAAAATTTACACAATTCCCATAGAAGAATCCTTAAAGAACACATGGTCTTCCTAGAGCTCTATTATACCATCATGTCATCCAAGCCCACCCTAGAACCATTTGCAACCAGCACCCCAACAAAAGTACTAGATCCCCAACACCACCAATAGCCAAAAACACCACTAGAAACAAGGATATGCCAACCCTTGTAGACAATGAAATAAAGAACCCTATGCTAACAACCAACCAATAAATTTCTCATATTTATCCCCCTATAACTAACAAAAACCCAATCAAACAACCATCATCCTGTTACCATTATCCAAATAACCCTCATCAATGGGACCAAACTACAACCCATCCAAACATTTAGTATAGCCCCACATTGAGCCACAAGCTATCCAATGAAAACCATTCACCCTAGAGTAATCACCAAAGAAAACCAAAATCAAAACCATCTGAACCATCTATAAATCCAGCAGGAACTATCACCCCAACCAAAAAAAGAAAAATCCTCAAGCTAAATCCCCTCTACACAACAACCAGAAGCACTCCAAACAACCACACCAACCAACTAAAATTCCTAGCATCCACAAAGAATAATGTAACTCAATAAATTTCATCTATTAAATATATCATGGTTATCATTATTTTTATGGAACTTCAAGTAATTGGGGATCCTTAAAATAATTACAATCTCCATCTTCAACCACACATAAATAACATGGTGTTGGGTGGATCTTTGTAGGATTGAATTATAATCCTTATAAATGAGATAAACCATAGGTTCCCCCCCCAATTCATCAAAAAAAATTATCAATGAAACCCCAATGATGTTTCCTAAGAACCAATAAATAACAACAGAAGAAGTAGAAGCTGAACAATCAATATTTATGAGGTTATAAAAAGAGTGTAAAAGATTCCATGTAAAAACACAATTGAAAAATCATTGATAAAAATCATTATAAAAATACTCAAAAATAAAGTAATGAATAGGATTAGAAATACCCATAAGATTCAGTTTATCTTGAGTTGGAAAATAGTTGAGAATTTATAGACACAAAATAAATGAGAACCTGGTTAGGGAAACCAATTTCCAAATCAAATAGTTGTAAGGAACATAAGAAAATTTAACCATAATATCCTCCCAAACCATTCAAATGGAAAAATCAAGCTGCCTATTCCAACGGATCCCATCACACTCTCCTCTAGGAACAACAAGTAGAATAATATATTGATGAATATCCCAAAACTCAACAAAAATGGAAAGAGGAAGATTCAAATCTGATCTAAAATAATATTCCATACTATATTAGGGGAGGTTAAACTAGAATCATAGATGATACGATCTTCAATGGCTGAAAAAATAGGTCCCCTAGAGATCCAAGAATTTAACCAAAGGGAGATGCTTGAGACACTCCTAGCTAAAATAGAAATTTTTTCTTTAATAAAGTCCTGAAGTCCCAATAATTTCCTTCAGGTCTAAAAACTATTCTATGGAACATTGGCCTCCCAAAACTAAGAACGCCCAATAAAACAATATTCTCCCAATCCACCCATACTAAATAAAAATAAGGGGAATAAATGCGTCAAACGTGTCTATAAATATTATATTTATTCCATTACTCGGCATTCCTTATCCATATGGCTCCTTTCACTTTATTTATGGGGATCCACTTTAGACCCTGGCCTAATAAGAGAAGGACCCTTCCAAAAAAAGGACCTATGAGAGGGTTCAATAAATTTAACCACCTTCTTGGGACAATGATGTGATAACACTAGTAAAATTGTATAATAAACTAAATATACTAAATAAGATGGAAACATCCAATAAAATAAATAATTTTTTTAATTGAAACATTGATTCTCTTAAAAATATTCTATTCTAAACCAACATAATCGACATCCCTAACCATAGTAATGATCAGAGGCACACTATGATAGAAAAGTGTAAAACAAATATGATTAATTACCATGGAAGCCTTAATACTGTCACCTCATTGGAAATTCTCACTAAGAACATTAAATATTTTTAAAGGTTGATAGACATCCCAAATAAGGAAAAAAAATATATATCATTCTTCTGAACTAAAACTAAGTCTAAATAACTAAATTAGAACAGAAAAATATTATCCGCAAAGCTGAGGATGGAGATTGAAGTCTTTCCACATCTCAAGTGGAACATAATGTACCAAGAAGCCCTGATAAAAGAGTCCATTATATGAGTAATAACCTTCATAAAAAACAAAAAAGTAAAGGATAAAGGGGATCCCCTTGTATCAGTCCCATCTTCCCAGAAAATAGCCATTCAAGGAACCATTAATATTAACCGAAAACATTGGAGAAGAGACAAACCTCCTAATCCCTAAAGAGAATCTGACATGGAATCCATGGAGATCTAGAGAATCCCATAATGACTCCCACATGATCAAGCCAAAGGCCCTAAAAATAACAATTTTGAAGTAATAATGGGGAAACCTAAATCCCAAATGATAACCATGCATCAACACATAATTAATTAAAATGTTATAATTGATGTGTCTTCTGTGAATAAATGTTGATTGTGCCTTATTAATGTATTTAGGGAGAATGCATCTCAATAATGATGATAAAATCATAGAAATGTACCTATAGATAGTTTAACAACATGAGATAGGCCTAAAAATAGAAAGGGAACCAACAATTGGAACCTATAGAATCAAATAAATAATAGATTTGTTAGCTTCACAAAGAAACTTCCATGATCTAAATTTTTTTAACACTACCTATGTCACATTTGGGAAAATAACCAACCATGACCTAGGAAAGAAGAATGAATTAAATCCATAAGGACTTGGTTATTTATTAGGATGAATAGAGAGTAATTATTTACATAAATCCTATAGATTAATTGATTTAAGAAATATTTGACATAAATTCCTATGAATGTAAATTTAGAAAAAAGCTCTAGGTTAGCTCTTCCGATATAATAAGAATAATGTCGGGAGCCCAACATGGATTGAAATATTCCAACAAAATTATGAATAATAAAATTTAGATAAGCGATAACAGCCCCATATTATTTATGGAAAAGTTTCAGCTTCATGGAATTAAACCTTGCCTTTACATAATTGAAGAAGAAATTAGAGTTTATATCCCCCTCCTTAAGCCATTGAACCCAACTATTTTGCTTGGGTTAAATAAAGTAAATGATAGAAAAGGATTTAAGAATCTCCTTAAAACTACACTCCAACTGTATTAAAGCATCTAATGTACTATTAACAACCAAGGAATATTGATAAGAAGATAGTTTAGATCGGATTAGACCTAATTCATAAAAATAAAAATCAGAAAAAAATAGCATAAAAATACCATAGATCACACTTGAGCCTTTTACGATTTTTTTAAACCTAAAATATTTTTCAACCATAAGGACACGCATTCCAAGATGAGGAAATGGAGGGTAGTACATTCTCAAAGTTAGCCCAATGGTTTAAAAACGTGAAAGAAAATTTCCCAGAGTGTTGGCATTCACCAGTTCTAATAATAATGGGAGCATGGTCTAAGATCCCAAAAGGAATGAAATATGAAATTGAAGAAGGAAATAAATGGATATATATAGTTTATTCTAGAAACCTAATTTCTCTATCCTCTATGAAAATATAAGTCATGAACAATGCAATTCCTTCAGATTTGCATCCATGATACCCTAGTTGTAATCCTCCATAGAAGAGACTCATTCAAAATAGTCACAAAGACTATCCTTAAGAAACCTTATAGTATTATAATCACAAATTAGAATAAAAGACTCAGTATGAATGTAGGATGTGTGGCTAAAAATAACCTCCCATAGCATTCTTTGATCAGTAACAGAGTGATACCTATATTTGAAAACAAACTACACAAGTAACATCAACCATAATATCTTTAATAAGAAATTAAATGACTTGGGGAGACACCAATTTAGGATTTATGAGTATTTAGTATTTTTGTGGATTTTTTGGGTTATTGGGTGGGTTTAAGGTTATTACAGTTTTCTTTGGCTTTTTAGGTTTTTTGAGTTTTATAGTGTTTTATGGTTGTTTTAGTTTTTAAAATTTAGAAGTTTTTAAAGGTATTTTAGATTTTTTTGGGATTTTAGGTTTTTATCGGTATTTAGGGTTATTAATATTTTTAGTGGTTTTTATTTTTTAAGGGTTTTTGGGTTTTTGGGATCTGTTAGGGTTTTTAGCATTTTTAGCTATTTTTTGGTTTTATGTGTTTTTAAGTTGTAAATGTTTTCATAGGGTTTTTAATTTTTATGGGGATTTTTACGGATTTTTAGTATTTTCATGGTTTTTATGGATTTTTAGGATTTCTATGTATTTTTAGGGTTTTAATTTTTTTAGGGTTTCTTAGGTTTTTTATGGTTTTTGGGTTTTTTGGGTTTTTTGTTTTTATCATCTTATTAGCTGTTTTTAGGGTTTTTAGGGTTTTTAGGGTTTTTTATGTTTTTTTGGATTCTTAGGAATTTTTTAGGATTTTTATTTTTTTAGGTTTTTTATGTATTTTGAGGGTTTTTAGGATTTTTAGTGATTTTAGGGGTTTTATGATTTTTTTTGGTTTTTAGGGTTTTTTTAGTATTTTAGGGGTTTAAAGATTTCTTGAAGTTTTTTATAGTTTTTATGGGTTTGATGTTTTTTAGTGTTTTTAGTGGACTTTAATTTTTTTATGGTATTTTTGGTTTTTTATGGTTTTTAGGGTATATTATGGTTGTTATGAGTTTTTAGGGTTTTTAAGGTCTTTTGATGGTTTTATTGTTTTTAGGTTTTTTAGGGTTTTGAATTATTTTTTGGTTTTTAATATTCTCTTAGTGGTTTTCCGGGTTTTTAATGATTTTATATTGTTAGGTATTTTGAGGGATATTTTGTATTTTTATGGTATTTTCAGTTTTTTAGGGATGTTGAGGGATTTTACGGTTTGTGGGGTTTTATCATTTTTTAGGATTTTAGAGGTTTTAATTTTTTTTATTTTTATGGTTTTCATAGGGTTCTTTCTTGGTTTTTAGGGTTTTTTTAAATTTTTAAGGATTTTCTAGATTTTATAGGATCTCTATGGTTTTTAGGGTTTCCTTGTATTTTGAGTATTTTTAGAATATTTAGGGTTTTTTGGGATTTAGTTCTTTTTAGGTTTTTAATATTTTTTTCATTTTTTTGAGTTTTTAATGTTTTTATTGGTTTGAAGGGTTCTTAGAATTTTTATTTATCTTTATTGTTTTTATGGGGTTTTAGTATTTTAAATGTTTTTTGGATTTTTTGTAGTTTTTATGGGTTTGGGGGTTTTTAGGTTCTATTAGTGTCTTTAGAGTTTTTAGGCCTTTTAGGGGGTTTGACTATTTTTGTGATTTTAATTTTGTTTTATGTTTTTAGGGTTTTTAGTTTTTTATGTTTTTAGGTATTTTTTGGATTTTTAGGATTTTTATAGTTTTTAGTGGTTTTAGGGATTTGGATGGTTTTAGGGGTTTAAGGCTCTCAAGTAATTTTAGGGTTTTTAGTATTTGTTAGGTTTTTCATTGGTTTTGGGTATTTTATGGTTTTTAATATTTTCCTATGGGTTTTCATGGTTTATACGGTTTTTAGGTTTTCAGAGATTTTTATGGAATTTTTCGGATTTTATGGGTTTTAAAGGTTTTTATGGATTTTATGGGGTTTTAGAGTTTTCTTATGCTTTTAGGGTTTTTATGGTTTTTATGGGTTTTTAGGGGGTTTAAGGCATATGTTTTAATGTTTTTAGGCATTCAATGGATTTTTCTATTTTTTAGTGGTGTTCTATGGTTATTATGGGTTTTAGAGGGTTATAGGTTTTTATGGGTTTTATAGTTTTTAGGTGTTTTATGGGTTTTATGGTCTTTTTTGTTTTTTTTGAGTTTCTTATGGTTTTAGGGGTTTTATGTATTTTGATGTTTTTAAGGTTTTCATGGGGGTATTCAGAATTTTACGTATTTTTTATGTTTTTAGATATTTTTATGGGTATTTTGGTTTTTATTATATTTGGGGTTTTAATAGATTTTGAGATTTTTATGGGTTTTTAAGGTGTTTTAGGGTTTTTAGTTTATTTTATGTCTTTATGGGGTTTATGTGTTTTTAGGTTTTTGAGGTTTCCATAGGAGGTTTTAGGTTTTTTTACATTTTAGTGATTTTTATGGTTTTTTTGGATTTTATGGTTTTAAGGGTGTCATGGATTTTGAGGGTTTTAGGGTTTTTATCATTTTTCAGGTTTTTAGGATTTTTTAATTTTTTTTGGGGGTTTTAATGTTTTTTAATATTTTTAACATTTTTAGGGATTTAAAGGTGTTTTAGAGTTTTTATTGGTTTTGGGTTTTTATGGGTTTTATGGTTTTATAGGGTTTTAGGGTTTTCTACAGTTTTTTAGTCATTTTAACATTTTAAGGATTTTTTGGGGTTGTATGTGTTTTTTTAATATATTCTAATGGTTTTTTAGGTTTTTAGTGTTCATTATGTTTTTAGGATTTTTAGGGATTTTTAGGGGTTTTGTGAGGTTTTAGGGATTTTGAGGGTTTTTAGTGTCTTTTATAGCTTTATGGTTTTATAAACTTTTATGGTGTTTAGAGGATAATGTGTTTTTATGTTTTTGGAGTTTTCTTAAGGTTTATTTGGGTTGTTAGGGTTTCTTACATTTTAGGTATTTTTAGGGGTTCTTAATGGTTTTTTTATTTTTTAGGGTTTCTAAGGATTGTGTGGATTTTTAAGGATTTTATGGTTTTTTGGGTCTTAGGGTTTTTTGAGATATTAGGGGTGTTATATTTTTTTAACATTTCTTAGGGTTTAATGGGTTTTTAGTGTTTTTTGTGGTTTTATGGTTTTATTGGTTTTAGGGTTTTTAGGATTTTATGGTTTTTGAGGTTTTTAGGGTTTTCATATTTTATATGTTTTTAGGGTTTTTATGTGTTTTTAGGTTTTTGTGGTTTTCATAGTGTTTTTCTGGTTTTTTGGTGTTTTCTTCAATTTTAGTTATTTTAATGGATTTTAATGTTTTTTTAGTTTTTATGGTTTTTTTTTTGTATTTTCATGGTTTTTAGGGTTTTTAGGGGTTTTAGGGTTGTTTTTTAGGGGTTTTAATTGTTTTTAGGTTTTAAGGTTTTTTATAGTTTTTCTTGGATTTTGGGGTTTTTATGTTTTTTTAGATATTTGTCCATTTTTAGGATCTTCATGGTTTTTATGGTTTTTAGGGATTTTAAGGGTTTTATGGTTTTTTTCCAGGTTTTAGAGTTTTTTTATGGATTTTATCATATTTTTGGTTTCTAAGGGTTTCATCTATTTTTAGGTATTTAATTTGTTTCTTTTTTTCAGGATTTTTATGTTTTTATTGATTTTCTGGATTACTTATGATTTTTAGGATTTTTAGGTTTTTTAAGGATTTTGATGGTTTTTAGGGTTCTTTGGGTTCTTTGTGTTTTTTCGGGTGTTTAGAGTTTTTTTTAGTGTTTTTAGATTTCTTAAACATTTTTCCGGGTTTAAAGGTTTTTTAGTGTTTTTAGTGAGGTTTTAGGATTTTTATAGGGTTTTATGGTTTTTTTTATTTTTCAGTGTTTTTAACATTTTTAGAGTTTTAGGTTTTATTTCGTTTTGGGGGTTTTATGTGTTTTTATTTTTTTAGGGGTTTCGTTTTGGTTTTTATGTTTTTAAGGGTTTTTTATGTTTATGTTATTTTTGGGATTTTTTAGAATTTATTTGGTTTTCTAGCGTTTTTGGGATTTTGTTGGGGTTTTAGGGTTTTTAGGGTTTTTAGGTAATTTTAAGGTTTTTATCATTTTTTATGTTTTTATGGGTTTTATGTTTATTTAGTTTTTTTTGTTTTTATTAGAACCTTTCATGGATTTTAGGATTTTTTTATGTTATTAGGGATGTTAGAAATTTTTTAGGGGTTTTAGGTTTTTTTGTTTTTTTTGGGATTTTGAGGTGTTAAAGGGTTTTTTGGGTTTTTTTACATTTATAGGTTGTTAAATATTTTTTGGAGTTTTTAAAAATTTTAAATGTTTAAAAGTATTTAAGAGTATTTTATGGGTTTTTAGGATTTTAATGGTGTTTTTAAGGTTATTATGGGCTATATGTTTTTCTGTTTTTTTGGGGTTTAATGATTTTTTTGGGTTTTTAATGTTTATAGCATTATAAGGTTTTATAGGGGTTTTATGTGTTTTTAGGTTTTTAATGTTTTCATAGGGGTTTTTGGGCATTTTACATTTTTAGGGATTTTTAGGGAATTTTTAAAATTTTCATCATTTTTATCATTTAATGGATTTTTAGGGTTTTTAAGGGTTTTTTGGATTTTTATCATTTTTTTGATTTTTAGGGGTTTTAAGTGTTTAAATTTTAAAATTTTCATTTGGGTTTTTCAGGGTTTTTAGGGTTTTTTATGTTATTGGGATTTTTTTTTATATTAATAGTTTTTAGGAGTTGTAGGTATTTTGAGGGGTTTAGTGTTTTTTAATCTTTTTATAGTCTTTATGGTTTTTTTGAGTTTTGATAGTTCTCTTTGATTTTTTAGGGTTTATGATTATTTATATATTTTTACGATTTATAAGGGTTTAAAGGGTTATAAGTGTTTTTACTAATTTTTAAGGTTTTGTGGTTTTAATATTTTTTGATATTTTAGAGGCTTTTAAATTTTTTAGGATATGTTTAGGGATTTTTATGGTTTTTAGGGTTTTTTAGGTATTTATGGGTTTTATGTGTTTTTAGGATTTTACAGTTTTCTTAGGGTTTTCTTAGGTTTTTAGAGTTTTTTATATTTTTCATGTTTTTATAATTTTTTAGGTTTTTCATTATTTTTAGCGGGTTTAATGATTTTGAGTGGTTTTATAGTTTTTAGGGTTTTTATGGTATTTATAATTTTTTGGCTTTCTAGTTGGTTTTAGTGTTTTTAGTGTATTAAATATTTCTTAGGGATTTTTCAAGACTTTTAGGTTATTTTTGTGTTTAGTGACTTTTAGGGGTTTTTCATGATTTTTATGGTTTTTCATGGTTTTTAGGGATTTTGAGAGTTTTAAGGGTTGTTCAGGGTTTTTGTGTTTTTTGGGGATTTAAGTGTTTTTTTTTGTTTTTTAGGGATTTAGAGGGTTTTAAGAGTTATTTTAATGTTTTTAGGATTTAATGGGGTTTCAGAGATTTTAGAGGGTTTTAGGGGTTTTAAGGGGTTTAATGTTCTTTTTTTCATTTTATGATTTCATGGGGATAAGGGGTTTTGGATATTTTTAGGAGTTTTAGTATTTTTGGGGATTTTAGGTGATTTATGTGTTTTTAGGTTTTTAAGATATTCTTAGGGTTTCTTATAGGTTTTAGTTTTTTTATGTTTTATGGTTTTTTAGGGATTTTTTTATTTTAATTTTTCATAGGGTTTTTAGCTATATTGATGGTTGTTAGGGTTTTAAGATTTTTATGGTTTTATTAGGGGTTTTATGGTTTTTATGATTATTTTACGTTATGTGGGGTTTTTTAGGTTTTTTTATTTTTTTATATTTTTAGGGATTTTGAAGGTTTTTAGTGTTTTTATGGTTTTCATGGCTTTGGGGTTTTAAGTATTTTTTGAGTTTTTCTATGATTTTTACTGATTTTTAGGTATTTTTAAAAAATTTAGTGGATTAAACTGTATTTAAAATTTTTAGTGGGTTTTTAGTGTTTTATGGTTTTTAGGGTTCTCTATGGTTTGTAGGGTGTTTCATGGGTTTTAGGGGTTTTACTATCTTTTAGGGTTGTAAGAATTTTTATTTTTTAGGGGTTTTAATTATTTTTTTCATTCTTAGGTTTTCTTTGGGATTTTCAAGGTTTTGGGGTTTTTTATGTTTTAGGGAAATTTTTTAAATTTTTTAGTTTTTTTTATTATTTTAGGTTTTTAGGGATTTTCCGGGGTTTGTGATCTTTTAGTGTTTTCAGCAGTTCTTAGGGTTTTGAGTATTTTATAGGTTTTTAGGGGTTTTGGTGTTCTTAGATATTTAAGGGTTTCTTAGGTTTTTTAGGGTTTTATTGTTTTTTATCCTTTTATGGATTTTAGGTATTTTTTTACTATTTTTATGGTTTTTAGGTTTTTTAAGGATTTTTTTGGTTTTTAGAGGTTTTAGGGTGTTTAGGATTTTTTACGATTTTTCTGATTTTTAGTGGTTTTAAGGTTTTTAATTGTTTTTGGGTTGATGGGTTTTTCTTAGGGTTTTTATAGGTTTTGGGGTTTTTAATGTTTTTTGGAATTTTTAAGGATTCTTTTGGATTTTTGTGGTTTTTTAGGGTTTTAAGGATTTTTTGGATTTTTTGGGTTTTTTGGGGGTTTAGATTTTTTTGTGTTTTTTAATGTTTTTTAGTGTTTTTTACATTTTTTAGGGTTTAAAGGGTTTTTTCAAATGGAAAATAAACATAGTATATATCAAAATAAAGAAGGAATTATGGTAGATATATATCAGCAAAGGGTGAATCAGTTGAATTGGATTCCAAAAGAAACATCAACTGAAGAAAACCTAAGAAAGAATCCACCAGTCTTCTCTCTACCGTCCCAGTGCACATGAAGATAGAATTAGCCACCACCACAGATGGAAACAAACCCCAACCCCCCACTTGCTCAAGAATCAGCTACCTACAACCCAATTGATACAATCTAACACAATAAAAAACATTTATAAGTACCATTCCAGCCAAATGAAAGCATCAAACCCTACAAGAACCTTTCCACCCACAAAAAACAACCAAACCATGGATTCCCCTACACTATTGATCCAACCCACCAAAACCAAAGAAAACCACCATCAAAATGACCAAACACTAACAAAATGTAATAGAAAAAGACATACAACTTCACACTAGATCCTAGCCGCCACAACTAGCACCCCCAGCCTCTAGAAACCCAACATCCTAAAAGAGAGAGCTACCTAGCCCGCAAACCTGATAGCATCCATAGAATCCGAACCCCCCAGTGGCCCACTACTACAATGATGCGTCTATACAGAAGGTGATGACCACTGAAACAAGGGTGCTGAGGACCCAAAAAATCACACCACCAGTACGAACCAAATCAAAATAGGATCAGAAACTCCAACCGACAAACATGGTGCTAGAATTTATTAAAAAACTCTAAAAAACCCACGATGTCAATAAAAGAAGACCAATCCAATAGATTCATTCCCAGACGACAAGGAAAGAAGAAAAAATAAACCCAAAACATGAGTTCTAAGGAACATAAATCTATAATTTCCAGCCTATGAGATGACCATTTCCTTTAACAGTCAAGAAATCAATATCACCCACACTTACCAATGAGACCCATGATATCGACGGAAGATGTTGAAGCCTAAATAAGCATTATAACCAGCCGATGTGGAAAGAAGAATCCAATACCCAAACTAGGATCACTGATGAACCCCTATAACTGATCATAATCTGATGGGGAACCATCGCTCACCTTAGACCTAAAACCCTATAACCATCATCCCTCAAACATGAAAATCAAGAAGCCTCAAGATAGACGTAAATAATGGAAACATGTCACAGTATGTAAAACCACATCACCCATGCTCGCCTACCACAACATGTCACTCACACACTCCTTTCACATGATGATGAAGACTTTCCACCCACAACTGCCATGAACTGAGACCCAGAACCATGTGTAATGAACCGCCATTTCCATATAGATGTCAGTAGATGCCATGAGAATCTCTAAACATAAATCCTAAATCCACCCCCATGGACCTGAAAAGATAGAAGAACACAGAAGAACCATCGACATCAACAAAAGTTATTGTTAATGACCCCCAGACCACACCTCCAAACATTAATCCCAGAACTAGTCACCCTCAAACTATATGATACAACAATCATCAAGGAATCCCCAGTACAAGTGATCTAACACTTTCTGTAAAGCTACAACACCCACATACCCCTTCCGTATAATGGAATCCCTCTAACTGAAACAAACCATGAAACCTAACCAAATAAAACTAGTATCAAAAATTTAAAAACAATCAATGATCCAGTGAACCACACACCTCCCTATAACAAGTTTATGATACTACTAATTCCATAAGAACTATTGATAATTGTGCAAGAAACCCATAAGAAACTCCCATCATCAAAGAAAATATAAAGAGTAACCACCTCCACCCATGAACCCAAGACTATCTACCATCTCAATAATTTTAAATATAGTGGGGAATATATATGACTAACTTAGGCCCAGTATTGACTTGAACCAACATATAATTTCATTCATCATCCTTCAAAATCTTCTCCCTTCTAGAATTATCTCTTAATTTATAAGAAGTAGGATTGGCCTAATAGGGAGTCACTAGGAAAGGAGAGGAAGACATGTCTTCCCCTCTTCTGTAAAGGCAATTAGAAACATATCCAAAAGTCTCTAACCCCAGGAATGGACCCTCAATCCCCATATAATCCTTCAAAAAAATAGAAGAAAAAGGATTAGTAAAAGTAGAAAAATATTTATTGGTGTGGATCAGTGAAAAATAGTTGAAGGGATTATGAGTATAAATAACATGGTCATCATATCTACACAGAAATTATGGTACGAGGGCAGAGGGAGTGACCACTGAGTAACGAGGAGAATCCTAAAAAAATCTATAAGGGGAATATTCACTAGTATCCTTAATTTCTTTCCTATGGTCCATTTCTAACAGATCTAGAACAAAGGACCTAGGAGTATGCTTTCCTTTTAGATTAGGATATATAATAAAGGAATCCTCCTTCCTCTAAAAAAACTACTTCTTCAGAGTATCCTCAGACCAACCAAAATGGGAATCCCTCTTAGCATTCATCATTCATTGATTCAAATGATGGCCAATGATTTAAAAAAATATATTTAGGAACACATCCATACTCGACTCAAATGGATTCATAAGAACCAGTAAAAAAATCAGTTTATTTCCTCATAAATAACCTGTTTGATCGATAATTCAAAACAAAAAAATAAAAAATTAATTCTTCTAACCTTTGATGGGGATTTATCAAAAAATAAATGGTTGGAAACTAAACTCATGATGTAGTTGTGACCCTCCGTAGGAAATGATTTAAGAATAATGTTTTTAAAATTCACCCAAACTAGAAATATAGATAAGGATTAATTATTGAGAGATATGTCTAGATTTTAGGTTCAAATAACCATAGAATAACTTCTAATAAACTAAGGACCACTCAAGAGAATATCAAATATATTGAAGGATTGAAGAAACTTTAAGAACGAGAATCCATCACCATTACACATCATCTCAATGAGATCCTTCCCCCAATAAACTGATGTGATTCTAGAAACAATCCATCATGGTAGCATCTTATCTAAAAAATACCCCAACATAGTAGTTCCCTACCTTGAAACTCCATTATAATGAATAAAATTGGAATGGAAAACCCTCAGAGTCATCCCACTATCCATCGAGGATGGGAAAAAAGTTCCATGGAAATAATAGAGGGCATTGTGTCCACATTCACCCCATTCTTTTTTTAGGGTTGTTATATTTTTAGGGTTCTTATGGATTATTTAGGATTGTAATGGGTTTTTAGGGTTTTTATGGATTTAAGGTTTTTTAGGTTTTTATCATTTTTATGGTTTTTAGCATTTTTTTGTTTTTTAGGGGTATAAGTGTTTTTAGGTTTTAAGGCTTTCTTAGGGGTTTTTAGGTCTTTTATGTTTTTAGTTATTTTGGTATTTTTTTAGTATTTTTTATTCTTTTAATTAATTTTATGGATTTTGAGGGTTTTAATTGTTTTTCGGGGTTTTAGGGTTTCTATGAGTTTTTTGTGTTTTTAGGGATTTTTACATTTTTACGGTTTTTAATGTTTTTAATTTTTTAATGTTTGTAGAGGTTTAAAGTGTTTTTAAACATTTAAATGTATTTTTTAGTTTTTATGGATTTTTTGGATCCTAGGAATTTTTAGGTTTTTAAGGGGTTTTAGGGTTTTAAGGTTATTTTTAGGGTTATTTCGAGGTTATTTGTGTTATATAGCTTTTTAAAAGTTTTTAAGTGTTTTTTGGAATTTATGTTTTCATACCGTTTTTTATGATTTTAGTGTTTTTTATATTTTTTTGGGATTTTTAGTGAGTTTTTTGTATTTTTATAGAATGTAGTGTTTTTTAGGGATCTTTATCATTTTAGTTTTATTAGGGTTTTTATCATTTTTAGGGTTTAAAAGTTTATTTTTGTTTTTTATGGTTTTTAGGGTTTTTGGTTTTTCTTATATTTTTAGGTATTTTTTGGGATTTTTTAGTATTTTATAGTTTTTATGGGTTCATGGTGTTTTAGGTTTTTTTAGGTTTTTGATGGTTTTTAGTGTTTATAGAGTTTTTTTGGGGTTTTATATTATTTTAGTGGTTTTAAGGTTTTCAAAGTTTTTTCAAGGATTTTAAGGTTTTATTAGTTTTTTTTATTTTCAGGGTTTCTTAAGATTTTTAATATTTTTATGGTTTTTAGAGTTTTTGAGAGTTTTTAGGGTTTTACTGGTTTTTAGGTATTTAGGGGATATAAATATTTTAACATTATTATGTTTTTGATAGTTTTTTTCAAGGTTTTCAGGGTTTTGTACACTTTTATGGATCATAGGGATTTTTTAGAATTTTATACTTTATTCCTTTTAGGGTTTTTGGGGGTTTTAGGGTTTCTATAATTTTTTAGGGTTTTAGGGGATTTATTTATTTTTAATTATTTTAGGTTATCTTTGAGGTTTTACATGTTTGTAGGATTTTTTGTTTTTAGGTATATTTTGGTATTTTTGAGGATTTTTATTATATTTAGTTTTTAGGGATTTTGTGTCTGTTTTGGGTTTTTAGGGTTTGTATAGGTTTTTTTGGTTTTTTATGTTTATTTTGAGTTTTTTGGGGTTTTAATGGTTTTTTTAGATTTTTCTGAAAATTTTTAGGTCATTTATGGCCTTTTAGAATTTTTAGTGGTTATTAGGGATTTTATAGGGTTTTATTATTTTTATTTTTTTAAGGGTTTTTTATGGTTTTCTGGGATTTTACGGTTTTCTAGGGTTTTTTATAATTTTTTAAGGATTTAGTCGTTTTAGCAATTTTTAAGTTTTTATGTGATTCTTATAGTTTTCAGGGTTTTTAAATTTTTATATATTTTTTATGTTTCCTAGGATTTTTACAGTTTTTACGGTTTTAGGTATTTTGAGGGATTTAGGGTATTTATGGTTTTTGGGGTTTTAATGGTTTTTTTGGGTTTATTGGTATTAATGTTTTTTACTGTTATATATAATTTTTAGGGTTTTAGAGGGATTTTAGAATTCTTTTTCTTTGGTTTTTAGGGTTTTTATGTGGTTTTAGGTTTTTTATGATTTTTATTGGTGATAACAGATTTTAGAATTTTTATGGTTATTAGAGTTATTAGTATTTTTTAGGTTTTTAGTGGTTTAATAGTTCATTGTTTATTACTGTTTTCTTAGTTTTATTTTGGTTTTTTAGGGTTTTTATTGTTTTAATGCATCTTTATGACTTTTTTTGATATTTTTTTGATTTTTTAGGGTTTTAAGAGTTTTTGAGTGTTTTTAGGGTTTTTATGGATTTTTAGTATTTTTTAGGGATTTTATATTTTTAGGGGTTTTAAGTGTTTTTTTTTTGTTTTTATGATTTTCATATGGGTTTTCATGGTTTTTTCGATTTTTTATTTTTTATGGATTTTTATAGATTTCATGGATTTTTATGGTTTTTTAGGTTTTTAGGGATTTTGAGAGTTTTAGTGGATTTCAAGGGAATTTTGGTTTTTTATGTTTTAATGGTTTTTTGATTTTTTATAGGTTTTGAGGTTTTCCTTGAGGTTTTTAACATTCTTAGGAGTTTAATGGTTTTTTATTTTTTTAGTTGGTTTTTAAGTTTTTTATGGGGTTTAGATTTATTATTGTTTTAGGGGTTTTAAGGTTTTTTTTGTTTTTTAAGGTTTTTTTGGGTATTTAGGGCTTATAGTGTTTTTAGTTTTTTATGGGTTTATGTTTTTTTACGATCTTTAGAGTTTTTTTGGGTTTTTTTGGTTTTTAAAGTTTTTGTGGATTTTTAGGGCTTTTCTAGGACTTAAATGGTTTTTATGTTGTTTAGGGATATTAAGGCGTTTTTCAGGTTTATTTGGGTTTTTATAGCTTTTTTAGTTTTTTGGGATTAAAGAGATTTTAGATTTTTATGAATTTTGGGGGATTAAAATCCTTTTATTGTTTTTAGTATTTTTAAGGATTTTTTGGATTTTTTGTTTTTTAGGGATGTTTATAGTTTTTTTGGGTTTTTATGGTTTTTAGTTTTTTTTGTTTTTAGGGTTTTATACTTTTTTTTTTGGATTTTATTATTTTCATTATGTTATATAGGAATTTTTATGCTTTTAGGCATTTTATGTATTTTATAATATTTTTATGGGTTTTATAGTTTTTATGGATTTTGAGGGGTTTGGGGATTTTTAGGGGTTTTATGGGTTTTTATGGTTTTTAGTATTTTTGAGATTTTTAAGGTTGTAAGGGTTTCTAGAGTTTTAATGTTTTAAGTGGTTTAAAGGGTTTTATACTTTTTCGCAGTTTTAGGGATTTTATGGGTTTTAGGATTTTTAAGGGATTTAGGGTTTTTTATGGTTTTAAGGGTTTTTACAGTTTTTATCATTTTTTAGGTTTTTAGGTGCTTTAATTTTTTTAGGTTATTAAAGTTTTACTAGGGGTTTTCAGGGATTTTAGGGGTTTTTAGATATTTTTATGATTATTATGTTTCTTATGGATATTAGGTATTTTAGGGTTTCCTAGATTTTTTTTTGGGTCTTCATGGTTTTATTGGTTTTTAAAGGGTTTTTCTAATTATTTTCGGGTTTTAAGTTTTTTAGTGTTTTTAACATTTTTAGTTTTTTTTAAAGTTGGGGCTGAGGCCTAGTTTATTATTAAATGAAAATAAAATACCTCTTTAACTAGGTAGAGGGAGACTCATTACATATCCCGATGGTCCAGTGGGCATTTATCCCATTAATGGCCCGTAGGCCCATTTGTTTTTGGCACAAGGCCCATTCTTTGAATAGTACTGCAACAGTACACGCGCTGCTATAGTGCTGCACAGTACCCACCGCTGCTACAGTACACTGTCTCCGCTACAGTGACATGTCACTGCTACATTAGGCCCATGTTTTTATTTTTTTATTATTAATTTCTTTATTCTTATTTTTATTGTTTTAGGGTTCATTGAGATTTTTAGGGTTTTCATGGTTTGTCAAGGATTTTATGGTTTTTACAGATATTTTGGGTTTTAGGGATTTTTTAGTTTTTTTGTGTTTTATTTATT
Source organism: Viscum album (assembly GCA_963277665.1). Taxonomy (NCBI): domain Eukaryota; kingdom Viridiplantae; phylum Streptophyta; class Magnoliopsida; order Santalales; family Viscaceae; genus Viscum; species Viscum album. The sequence continues at coordinate 2,008,301,023 of OY728151.1, read as the reverse complement.
TATATTATTTTATCATTTTTAGGGTTTTAATGGTTTTTTAATATTCTTTCATGTTTTTTTGGGTTCTTAGGCATTTTATTTCTTTAGGGTTTTTAGGTTATTCGATGTCTTCTTAGGGTTGTCTACATTTTTTTAGTTTTTAGGGATTTTATATTATTTTAGGTTTTAGGGTTTTCTTAAATATTTTCCGAATTTTTTATTGTTTTAGGTATTTATTAGGATTTTTTAGTATTTTTATGATTTTTTAGGTTTTTAGGGATTATGATGGTTTTAGGGTTTTTAGAGTTTTTACCATTTTTAGGTTTTTAGAAGTTTTAATTACATTAATTTTTTAGAGTTTTCATAGGGATTTTCTAGGGTTATAGTTAATTTTATGTTCATAGGGATTTTTAGGGATTTTTTGGATTTTTATGTTTTTAGAGTTTTTAAGGATTTTGGGGGTTTTTTATTTTTGGGGGTTTTATGTTTTTTTTTGGTTTTTAAGTGTTTCGTTTGTGTTTTTTATGTTTTTAAATATTAGTGTTTTTTAAGACATTATGGATTTAAATTTTTTTTTGATTTTTTTGTTGTTTTTAGGGTTTTATGCGTTTTTAGTGTGTTTAATGATTTTTAAGGGTTTTAAAGGTTTTTATGGGTTTTAGGGGTTTTTAGGGTTTATAATGTTTTTAATATTTTAGGGGTTTTATGTGTATTTATGTGTTTTTTTATTTTAATGTTTTATTATGGGTTTTCAGGGCTCTTAGTGTTTTTTAGGATTTAGGGAATTTTATGGAATTTTTTAATATTTTTTAGTTTTTAAGGTCATAGGGATTTTGAGGGGTTTTAAGGTTTTATGGGTTTTATGGTTTTATCGGTTTTTGGTTTTTTTCAGTTTTTTAGGGTTTTATGTTTTTTAGAGTTTTTTATAACATTTTTAGGGGTTAAATGGTTTTTATAGTTTTTAGTGGTTTTAAGATTTTTAGGGTTTTTAGGGTTTTTTTATAACATTTATGTGTTTTTATGATTTTTATGGGTTTTAGGGTTTATAGATTTATACGGCCTTTTAGGGTTTTTAACATTTTTTGGGGTTTTAGGGGTTTTAAGTGTTTTTTTGGTTTTTTTGGTTTTCTTAATGGTTTTCTAGGTTTTTAGAGTTTTATATATTTTATGTAATTTTAGTGATTTTTAGTAATTTTATGGTGTTTTAGGGTATTATATATTTTGAGTGTCTTTATCATTTTTTATGTTTTTAGGGTATTTATGGGTTTTTCATGTTTTTAGGTTATTTATGGGTGTCAATTATCTTTAGGTGTTTAAGGTATTTTTAGGTGTTTTATGGTTTTTTGTTTCTCTAAATAATTATGGATTTTTATGGATTTTTTAGGATTTTCAGGGTTTTTTAAGATTTTTATGATTTTTTGTGGGTTTAGGGAATTTGGGGGTTTTAGGGTTTTTAGTGTTTTAGGGTTTTTATAGGTTTTTTTGTTTATAAGTATATTTTTGTTTTTAGGGTTTTCAAGGTTTTTTGAATATTTTTTTATCATTTTTATAGGTTTAAAGGATTTTAAGATTTTTAGTGGTATTTAGGGGTTTTTAGGTTTTTGGGGGCTTTATGGGCTTTTAGGGTTTTTATAGTTTTTAGTGTTTTTAGGGTCTTTTTTTTAATTTTTATTGTTTTATCAATTTTTCTAGTTTTTAGGGGTTTTTTGTGTTTTTATGTTTTCAATGTTTTCTTAAGGGATTTTAGGGTTTTATGGGTTTTATGTTTTTATGGATTTTTAGGCATTTTTTGGATTTTTAAGGTTTTTGTGCTTTTTATGGATTTTTAGAGTTTTTGGTTTTTTGGTTTTTTTTAATTTTAGGGTATTTTTGGGATTTTTTGAGTGTTTCATCATTTTTTAGGTTTTCTAGAATTTTTAATTTCTTTAGGGGTTTAAAGGGGTTTTACTATTTTTAGTGGGGTTTTAGGGGTTTTATGGGTTTTTAGAGTTTTTATGGTTTCTAGGGGTTTTATGGTTTTTAGGTTTTTTAGATTTTTTTTGTTATTAGGAGTATTTATTTTTTTATGTTTTTATGGTTTTCAGAAAATCTTTCGGGGATTTTGGGGTTTTATGTTTTTTTGGATTTTAGGTGGTTTGAGGATTTTAAGGGGTTTTTGGGGACTTTTTGGGGTTTTTTGGGTTTTTAGGTTTTAAGGGGTTTTAATTGTTTTTAGGTTTTTAATATTTTCTTAGAGATTTTCAGGGTTTTTAGGGTTTTATATATTTTTTCTAAATTTTAGTGCTTTTTAGGATTATGATGTATTTTTATGATTTTTAGGGATTTGTGGTATATAGGGTTTTAAAGGTTTTTGGGTTTTTATGGTGTTTTTTGGGGTTTTAGGTTTTGTTGACTTTTTTTGGGTTTTAATTTTTTATAGATTTTTTTTGATGTTTTAGGAGTTTAAATGGTTTTTAGAGTTTTTAGTGGTTTAAGTATTTTTATGGGTTTTTTGTGTATTTATGAATTTTAAGGTTTTTTATAACCTTTAGAGTTTTAGGGTATTTTTAGGGTTTACTATGGTTTTTATAAATTTTTAGGTTTTTATTTGTTTAAGGTGTTTTTTTATTTTTTTTTCCTTAGGGTTTCTTTGGGTAAGTTTTTTCTTATGTTTTTATGGATTTTATAGATTTTATTGGTTTTTATGGGTTTTTAGCAGTTTAGGGTATTTAGGTTTATTAGTGGATTTAATTTTTTTATGGTTTATTACGGGGTTTAGCATATTTTTGGGTTCTTAGTATTTTAAGGTTTTTAAGTGTTTTTACTATTCTTTAGGGGTTTTGGATTTTTTATATTTTAGGTTTCTTTTGGATTATTATGATTTATTATATTTATATAGGTTTTAGGGTTTTTTTAGTTTTTTTCATTGTTTTATATATTTTTTAGTGTATTATAACATTTTTATGGGTTTAAAGGGTTTTTTAATTTTCAGTGGTTTTAGGGGTTTAAAGGGTTTTTAATGGTTTTTAGGTTTTTAGTGGTTTTTTGGGTTTTATGATTTATAAGGATTATAGTTTTTTACTAAATTTAGGTTTTTTAGAGTATTATTTTATTTAGGTTTTTAAGATTTTCCTAGGGGTTTTCAGGGTTTTTATTTTTTTATTATTTTAGGTATTTTGGGGCATTCTTTGGATTTTTGGGGTTTTAGAATTTTTAGGGATTTTGAGAGGTTATATAGGTTTTAGGGTATATGGATATGTTTTCTTTGTTTGGTATGTTTTAATTTTTGTGATATTTTAAATGATTTTATAGTTTTTAATGTTTTTTAGGTTTTTAAAGTGTTTTTAGAGTTTTCAGTGGTTTGGGGGGTTTATGTGGTTTTTGTGATTTTTAAGGGGTTTTATTGTATTTTTGGTTTTTAGTGTTTTTAGGGTTTTTTATAATTCTTTTGGTTTTTAGGGGTTTTAAATTTTTTGGTTTTTTAAGTTTTTCTTGGTTATTTTAAAAGTTTTTAGGGTTTTTAAAAAATTTATGGTTTTAGGGGTTTTAAGGATTTTGACATATTTTTAGGGGTTTTAGGGTTTCTAGTGCTTTTTAGGGTTTTTTGGATTTTATGTTTTTTTATGTTTTTACAGTTTTCTAAGGGATATTTATTGTTTTAGGTTTTTTTAAATTTTTATGGATTTTGCTGTCTTTTTTTGTATATTAATGTGTTTTTAGGGTTTTTAGTGAGTTTGAGTGTTTTAATGGTTTTTGGAATTTTATAGTTTTTTATGTTTTTAAATATTCATTAGGTTTTAGGGGTTTTATGGTTTTTTTAAAAATAATTATCATTTTTTGGGGTCTAGAGTGATTTTAGATTTTATAGCAGCTTTTAGGGTTTTTATTGGGTTTTAGGCGTTTTATTGTTTTTAAATTTTTTTTGTGGTTTCTATTTATTAAGGATTTTTAGAGTTTTTATATTTTATTATGTTTTTTGGGTTTTATGTGTTGTTTGGTTTTTAAGGTTTTATTAGGGGTTTTCAGGGTTCTTAGGGATCTTAACATTTTTAGGGATTTAAGGTGATGCTTTAAGGTTTTGGATTTTTCTGTTTTTAGGGGCGTTATGATTTTTTTTGATATTTTAAATGTCTTTAGGGTTTTAAAGGTGAATTATAGTTTTTAGTGGGTTTTTAGGGGTTTTCAGGTTTTAGGGTTTTTAATGTTTTTAGGGGTGTTATGGTATTTAGGATTTTTAGGGCGTTTAGGGTTTGTTGTGGTTTTTAGATTTTTTGTTTTTTAGGCATTTTAATTGTTTTTAGTTTTATGTTTTTCTTACAGTTTTAAGGGGGTTATGGGTTTTTAGGTTTTTTGATATCTTTAGTGGGTTGTTTGTTTTTTTTAACATTTTTAAGGTTTTTAGTGTATTTAGGGATTTTGAGGGATTTTAGGGGTTTTATGGGTTTTAATTTTTTTAATGGTTTTTTGGGTTTTTTGTTGTTTTTTATTTTTAAGGGGGATTTTTGTTTTTAACATTTTTATGGGTTTAAACTTTTTTAGAGTTCTTAGTGATTTTTGGTTTTTATGGGTTTTATGGGGTATTTGGATTTTTAGGGGTTTAGGGGTTTTTACAGTTTTGGGGGCTTTTTTATTATTTGGGTTTTTTTCGTTTTTTAGGATTTTAGGGCCTTTTGTGTATTTAGCTTTTTATGGTTTACTTAGGGATTTTCAGGGTTCCGAGGGATTTTAGTTTTCTTATGGATTTTAAGTATTTTTTAGGATTTATATTGTTTTCTTTTTTTAGGGATATTTGAGGGGGTTTAGGGGTTTTAGGATTTTTAGGGCATTTTATCATTTTTCCAGTTTTTAGGGGTTCTAAGTGTTTTTTAGTTTTTAATGTTTTCATAGAATTTTCTAGGTTTTTATACTTTTATAGTTTTTTGTTATTTTTAGGGATTTTTAGGGTTTTTAGAGTTTTTAGGGTTTTTAGGGATTTTGATAGTTTTAGAGGTTTTGGTTTTTTTGTGGATTTTTGGATTTTAAGGTTTTTCTTAGTTTTTTTGGGTTTTTAAAATTTTAAGATTTTTTAATGTTTTTATGTAATTAAATTGTTTTTAGAGTTTTTAGTGGTAATTTTGGTTTTTATGGGATTTTATGGGTTTTTATGGTTTTGTGATTTTTTTTATTTTAGAGCCTTTTAGGTTTATGGTGTTTTTTTCCTTTTTTAAATTTTTTATGGGTTTTAATTATTTTTAGGCTTTCAAGGTTTTGTTAATGGTTTTTATAGTTTCTTGGGGGGTTTTACATTTTCTTGTATGTTACAGGTTTTTTAGGTTTCTTATGGTTTGGGGGGTTTTTAGTGATTTTTATGAGTTTTAGGGTTTTCTAGGGTTTTTTTTTTGTTTTTAGCGTTTTTACGAGTTATTCAGAGTTTTTAAGGTCTTTTATAGATTTCATCATTTTACGGGTTTAAATGTTTTTTAGAGTATTTAGTGGATTTTTTTGGGTTTTTTGGGTCTATAATGGTTTAGGAGGGTTAAGGTTTTTTTTATTTTTGTGGTTTTTATGGTTTTTACTGTTTTTTTGTTTTTAGGGTTATTAAGTGTTGTTAGGCTTTTAAGGTTTTCGTAGGGGTTTTCAAGGATTTTAGGTTTTTTTATTTTTAGGTATTTTTTGGACTTTTTATGGATTTTTATATTTTTTTATTATTTATAGGGATTTTAAGGGTTTTTGGGTTATTAGGGTTGTTAGGGTTTTTTAAGGTTTTAAGGATTTTTTTTTTGAGTTTTTTAGAATTTTAAAGGTTTTTTCAAGTTTTTTAACATTTTTTTGGGTTTTAATGGGTGTTTAAAGTTTTTAGTGGTTATTTAGGGTTTTTTGGGTTTTCATTGATTTAATGTCTTTAGGGTTATAGGCGTTTTTGGGTTCTATGGTATTTTTGGGTTTTTAGAATTCTTATGTTTTATAAGGGTTCTAAGTGTTTTAGGATTTTAAGTTTTTCATAAGGTTCCTCAAGGTTTCAGAGTTTCTAACATTTTTTCATATTTTTATTGATTTTGGGAATTTTTATGGTTTTATAAGGTTTTTATGCAATAGAAGGGGTCTTGGGATTTTATATGGTTTTGTGGAGTTTTTTTATTTTTAGTAATTTTGTAGGTTTTTAGGGGTTTTTAGTGCTTTTATGTTTTTATATTTTTCTTCAGGTTTTTCTATGTTTTGAAGATTATTTTATATCTTTAGGGATTTATATATATATATTAGGTTTTTAATAGCATTTAGGGTTTTTAGGGATTTTGAAGGGGGTTTTGGGTTTTTTGGGGTTTTATTGTTTTTTGTGTTTTTTGGGTTTCATGAGTTTGTAAGGTTTTAATGTTTTTTAGAGTTTTAACATGTTTTTAGGGGTTAAAAGGTTTTATAGGGGTTTAATATGGTTTTTTATGATTTTTATGGGGTTTTATTGTTTTTTATGTTTTGAGGGGGGGGGGGTTAGTGTTTTGGGGGTTTTATGGATTTTAGGGTTTTTAACATTTTTAGGTTTTTAGGAATTTTATGTGTTTTTATGTTTTTATGTTTTTCTTAGGAATTTTCAAAGTATATAGTGTTTTTATGTTTTGGGGTTTTGAATTGTTTTTAAGGATTTTATGGTTTTAGGGATTTTATGCATTTGGGGGGTTATTAGTGTTTTTTGGTATTTTTAGGTTTTTAGGGTTTTTAGCATTTTTAGGTTTTTTTAGTATTTTATGTAATTTTATGTTTTGAAGGTTTTCTTTTGGGTTTTTATGGATTTTTATTTTGTTGTTATTTTTTGTGATATTTATTTTTTTTAGAGTTTTTCAGGGAATTCAAGGGCTTTAGTGTTTTAGGGTTTATTGGGATTTAATTTTATTTAGGGGTTTTAGTGTTTTTTTAGTTTTTAGTGTATTTATTATTTTTTTGGGTTGAAAGAGTTTTAGAGTTTTTTTAGTTATTAGGTTTGTTTGGGGTTTTTGTTTTTTAATGTATTTAGAGGTTTTTATGGTTAGTAGGGTTTTTAGCATTTTTATTTTTTTAGTTTTAAAGAGATTTTAGGTTTTTAAGTATTTATAATAATTTTTTTTGGGTTTTCAGGTTTTTAAAAAATTAAGTGATTTTTATGGATTTTTTATGTCTTTAGGTTTTTGGAGATTTAGGTATTTTGAGGGTCTTCATGGTTTCTACAATTTTTTATGTTTTCCAGTTTTTAGCGGTAATTTTATTTTTTAGGGGTTTAATGTATTTTATAGTTTTTTCACAAATTTATGTTTTTAAAGGTTTTTTAGGGTTTTATCAATTTTTAAGATTTTAAGGGGTTTTTATGGATGTTATGATTTTTATAAGCATTATGGTTTTTAGGGGTGTTTAGATTTTTTAGCGTTTTTAGGGTTTTTTGGATTTTAATTTGTTTTAGGTTTTAAGGATTTTTAGGATTTTTAGGGTTTTTGGGGATTTAAAGGTTTTCACATTATAAGGATTTTTATGGATTTTAGAGTTTTGAGGGATTTTGAAGGGTTTTAGGGTTTTTTAATATTTGGGTTTTAGGGTTTAAATGGTTTTTAGATTCTTTAAGTGGGTTTTTATAGATTTTATGTGTTTTTAGGTTTTTAAGGATTTATTAATGGTTTTCATGGGTTTCTGGTTTTTTACATTTTTGGGTTATTTTATGTTTTTTATGATTTTTATGGTTTTATAGGGTTTTTATAAATGTTGTGGGTTTTAGGGTTTTTAGGGTTTTATGAGTTATTTAGGTTTTTAGGGTTTTTTGAGTTTTTTGAGGGTTTTAAAGTATTTTTGTTTTTTGAAATGTGTTTAGGGGTTTAAAGGGTTTTTAGAGTTCTTAGTAGTTTTAAGGGTTAAAAGGGTTTTTAATGATTTTAGGGTTTTTGGGTCTTTAAGATTTTTATAGTCTTTGTAGGATTTTTAAGGGTTTTTATATTTTTTAGGTTTTTAGGGGTTTTAGGCATTTTTAGATTTTTTAATGTTTTCTTATGGTTTTCAGAGTTTTTCAAGGTTCTTAGGGATTTTTTACATTTTTAGGGATTTTAGGACTTTATAATATTTTAATGTTTTTTGGGTTTTAGGGAATTTAAGGATTTTTAGAGGTTTTAGCATTTTTAGGTTTTTTTATAATTTTTAGTGTTTTTAGGAGTTTTAATAGTTTTTAGGATTTTTTAGTTTTCTCAGTGTTGTTCTAGGTTTTTTGGGGGGTTTTATGTTTTTACTTTTTTAGGGCCTTTTACGGTTTTTATGGTTTTTGGTTTTATAGGGATTTTGATGGTTTGTCGGGGTTTTTGGGTTTAATGGTTTTTGGATGTTTTTTGTCTATTTAGGGGTTTTATGATTTTTTACAGTTTTTTTTGTAATTTTTAGGGCTTGATAGGGTATTCATATTTTTTACTTGTTTTGGGGGTTTTATGGGGTTTTTATGGTTTTTAGATGTTTTAACATATTTAGGGGTTTAGGGTTTTTAGGGTCTTTTGGGTTTTTAGGGTTTTAGCATTTTTAGGTTTTTAGGGGTTTTAAGTGCTTTGAGGTTTTTAATGTATTATTAGGGGGGTTTTATTTTTTTTGTGGGGGGGTTATGTTTTTATGGATATTTAGGGAATTTATTAGATTTTTATGAGGTTTTAGGGGTTTTGTAGATTTTGAGGGTTTGTAGGGTTTTTAATGCTTTTTGTGTTTTTAGGTTTTTTACAGTTTTTAGGTTTTGGGGGCGTTTTAAGTGTTTTTAGGTTTTTATGGTTTTCTTTTGGTTTCTCAAGATTTTAGGATTTTTTATGAATTTAGAAATTATTAGGGATTTTTTATGATGTTTATGGGTTAAAGGGTTTTAGGTATTTTGAGGGTTATCTTGGGTTTTTAGGGTTTTAGTGGTTTTTTGGTATTTTGGGTTTTTAGGGTAATTTTAATTTTTTAAGGTCTTTGAGGTTTTTAATGTTTTTTAATAATATTAGAGGTTTAAAGGGATTTTATAGTTTTTAGCGGTTTCTATGGTTTTTTTGTGTTGTGAGATTTTTTTTTTCAGTTTTTAGGGGTTCTTATGGTTTTTAGGGGTTTTATGGTATTGTTAGGGGTTTCCAGGGTTTCTAGAAATTTTTATGCTTTTATGGGTTTTAAGTTTTTTTTAGTTTTTTATGTTTTCCTTAGGGGTTTTCTGGGTTTTTAGGGTTTTTTACGTTTTTATGGATTTTTTTTGGTTTTTTAGGATTCTTATGGTTTTCATTCTTTTGAAGGATTTTTTATGGTGTTTAGGGATTTTATGGTTTTTGAATTATTTTGGATTTTTTTTCTTTTTAGAGGTTTTTATGGGTTTTAATTTTTTTTAATGTTTTCTAAGGGGTTTTTGAGGTTTTATGGTTTTTTATTTTTTATGGATTTTTAGAGTTTTTTATGATTTTCGTAGGTTTTTAGGGTTTTAATGGATTTTGTGGATTTTTAGGGGTTTTAGTGTTTTGGTTACTTTTATGAATTTTTTAGGTTCTTAGGATATTTTTTTTCCTTTTTAAGGTTTTAAGGTGTTTTAGTTTTTTAACATTGTTATGGGTTTAAAGAATTTTTATAGTATTTAGTGGAGTTTTATAGGTTTTATGGTTTTTAGGCCTTTTAAGGTTTTTAGGGTTTTTAGGGTTTTTAGTACTTTAATATATTTTTAAGGTTTTTAGGGTGTTTATCATTTTTTAGGTTTTTCAAGGGTTTAATGGTTTTTTATTTTTTTTAATGTTTTCATAAATATTTTCAGGGTTTTAGGGGGGGTTTATGGATTTTTAGCGATATTAGGATTATTATGGTTTCTATGGGTTTTGCAGATTCTGAGGGTTTTTAGGGTTTTTGGGATCTTTAGGTTTCTTTAGGGGTTTTAGATTTCTTTGGGGTTTTAGGGGTTTCAAGTATTTTTGGTTTTTTTAAATTTTCTTAGGGATTTGTAGGGTTTTAAATGGTTTTTACATTTTTATGGTCTTTAGGAATTTTTTAGGGTTTATATGGATTTTTTGAGTCTTTAATGATTTTGAGGGTTTTAAGGATTTTTTGGGTTTTTAGTTTTTTTATGGATTTTTTTGTTTTTATGGTTTATTTTTAGTTTTTATTGTTTTTAGGGGTTTCAGAGTTTTTTAACATTTTTAGTGGTTTAAAGGGGTTTTATAGTATTTTAGGGTTTTTTTGGTTTTTTTGGGTTTTTTGGGTTTTTAAGGGTTATAATAGGTTTTATGGTTTTTATGATATTTTAGATTTTTAAGGGTTTTTGCATTTTTTTGGATGTTCGGGGTTTTTTGGGTTTTTTGGGTTTTATTTTTTTCTTAGATACATCATTTTAGGGGGTTTTATTTTTTTAAATTTTTTATGGATTGAATAACTTTTACTGTTTTTTTTTTTGGGTTTTTAGGGATTTTGAGGGTTTTAGGGTTTTTATGGTTTTTAGGATTTTTTAGTATTTTATTTTTTAAGGTATTTAGTGTTTTTAATTTATTTTGGGTTTTAAAGTATCTTTATAAATTTTAGTGGTTTTTAGGGTTCTAATGGAATTTAAGGCTGTTATGGTTTTAATGTTTTTTGGGTTTCTTGTGTCTTTAGGGTTTTTATTTTTTTTGGTTTGTTATGGGTTTTATCTGTTTTTAGTTATTTAAGGTTCTTATTATGTCCTTTGGGGTTTTAGGGTTTTTTCATTTTTTTTGGTTTTATGGATTTTTTAGGATTTTAATCTATTTTTAGCGTTTTTACGGATTTTGTGGGATTTGAGGTTTTTTCGGGGTTTTTATGTTTTTTAACATTTGTTCCCAACAAAAATATGTGCAGGTTAGGAATAAAATGATTTGATGTAAATTAGGCAGTATATCATTTTTATCTTTTGAAGGAGATGTCGTAGTTAAATCATTCACATGGGGTTTACCATTTTTTGCTTCTGATGGAAAACATGTTGTTCGACAGCCGTTTGTAGGGGTGGAATTATGTTTAATCATTATCATCACGTTCACTATTTTTTATTGGTCTCCAACATATTTATTCATTGAACCAAAAACACCCAATGGTTATATATCCATGAAGGATCATCTTTCCAAAGGAAGGTGCTTTTTGGGTAATTTGGACAACGATGCTTAAGGAATGACATTGGTCGAGAGGATGGGAGGTCGGGCTCATCATTCCATTTTGGGGGGAATTATTTCATACTCTAGGAATCTATTATAGATTTAAGATATGTTCATGAATACTTCATTAATTCCCAAATATGGTGTGGGTCAACCTTAAATTAACAATAAATTATCTACATTTGTATAATTTAGAATCATTTGTATGTATCTGAGGTTATTCATCAATTATGATATATGTTTGTATATAAGGTTATCCATTAGTGGTATCCTCTTATGTATTGATTAGATATTATTTTATCTTTATTATGATGATACTATTTTTCTAGACACACAGTGAGGCGCTCTAGAGTGTGTCGTCACCCAGGTGACAAGAGTTGTTTTGATATTGGGATGGGGTACATGGATGGGCTTCCTATATATCCTTTTGAAAGGAATATGGAACCTTTTAGTTTGGAAACACATAATATGACACATCATACTTTTTTTGTACATGTTGTAAGAACCAAACCATGTAGTTTAATATCATGTATCTAGTAACTCTAGGTGGAATGTGCCTAGTCAATGTTTGGTGTGCGACATATATCAAAGCAGCCCAAGGAACCTATAACGGATATGGATTTATAGGTTGAATTAGACCCTATTGGGAATGTGGGCTAGAGAGAGTAGGTATGATTTGGGATTTTGGGTTTTACCTAAGGGAGGCATCCTAAGTATCACATTTTGACAGGAATCAAATCCCACCTAGTTTGGATATACAGACCTACATCAATGGAGGCCTTCAGATTTTCCATGTAGAGGATTATGGCCCTTTGAAATGATTAAGTTGGGGCCTAGCCCTAAAAATTATTTCTTGTGAAAGGATCCATGAGGGATGTCTCAACTCATGGTGATTTGGATTCTTGTTTGGGGCATACACCTTAAGAGGTGGCCCATTAATCTTGGACCTTGGAAAAACATCCTACTAATCTAGATTATAGAAGGAATATGAGTTCTGAAAGTTCAATAGAAAAATATGTTCTTGCACATTAAGTTTTCCATTGTGAATGGGGGTTAATATTGGGGCTTACACCTAAGGATAATGACTGGGAGTTGGTTTTTTTAGGGAAAACTCTTGAATAGGAGGCCCATTTAGCGTGGGCCTTAAGTAGGAATCGAATGTATCCTTATTATAGAAGGAATCATTATTATCATAGTTCAATAGTGTTGGGATTACACACTAAGTTTTCCTTTGGGTGGTGGTTAATGTGGATATAATAAGTACTATCAACCTCTAAGACCACGGGAGTCAAGCTCGGTGTGTGAAACAAAAGGAATTGGATGATTCGAGGAACCACAAAATCGGATTTTCCTTATGGTTGGATGACTGGATTTGAAGACTCATGTCTAAGGAGGAACTCTGATGTATGGTGAGAGGAAGATCTGAAAAAATGTTCTCTTCTGGAAAATGAAACTAAAAATATGGGTGTTATGATCATGGATAGCCTCTAATCCCAAATGAGTATGATGAGTCATGCTTGAATGTGAGAAACAAGATGAAGTGGAAGATCTGGAAAACCACACACATATCCTCCTCCGTTGATGGAAGAGGAAGGTGTGACGAGAGATTGAAAGTGATACAATTCCCAACCACTATTTGATATTCATATCCATGATAGTCTGGTTAGACTAACAGCCCTATTACCTAGGAGGTGAAGAGGATAAAGGGTTTATCCTCTCATAAGAAATTCTAGGGGATTACTCCTAGGGGGTCCCTGAAATTGGTTCTACAGCATGAGAGGGGATTTCATTCTATATTGAATAAAAAAAGTGAGTGTGATCCTCACCCTCCCCATATATAACTAGAAGCTTTGGGATTTTGAGATGACAAAGTTAGGGCATGGTCCAAACCCTAGTATTTGAGACCAGGAATTCTCAAAAACTGAACCCAGGGTCAGGGTCCTCCTGACCAAGGGAATGGAAATTCACATGCACCCTAAGGACCATAACCATCATATGGGAAAAGTGTGGTAATAATCTAACCATTGTAATTCAAATCCAAATGGGAGACACACTGGTGTGCTCTTATTCATGGATCTGCATGTCCGGAGGCTTCATTGGAGGTTTCTACTTGGTCCCATTTTTACAAGGGATCCAGAGGAAGAGGTGTCCAACCATTGGGGGCATAGAGAAGGAATAAAAGGAGGAGGTTCACTTAGGTACTAGAATAGAGGGAAGAAGTACATCATGTAGGGCCTAAAAGGGACTGTAAGTTCTAATTGCAGGGGGTATAGTGTTTCATGAGCGGGGTGTGCCTTGGGCAATGGACCACCTGGGAAACAATACTTGGGAAAGGCTTTATCTTAGGCACCATGGGTCTCCTCTGGTGTCCCGGGAAGGGTCTCACATAGGTCCCTTATTAGGAAATAGTCCTTGTTCAGTGGGATCTTCAGTTAGGTGAGAAAGGGTATTTGATCGATCTTATTATGCTTAATTATCTCATATCATGGGTTTTAGAGGGATAGATAGAGAATTTATAGAGACCTGGGCAAAGGGGCTATGCAACCAGGGCATCGATTATTGTTACGATTTTAAAATTCTATGTTTCCTATTTATAGTAAATCAGGGAACCCTAGAATAAAGGGGTTTTCCACACATGTCTAATGCATAGTGGATCGACATAGGTACTTTGTAGAGGGGAAACCATCTGTTCAGTTTCACGCAGGGGGGACTATGCCATCTTTCTAACATTAAGGTCTGCATGCACTAGATAGTTTGGTAAATTCCTTTTGATTCTACTTTGGAATTTTTATCACATGGTAAATCATGATATATTCTTCATAATCATTTCAGTGCACTTGAAAAAATAGAGTTTCAACAAAAGTAGCCCATCGGGATTGGATCCGATTGAAAGAGGAGGGTCTAGTCACATGGTTGAATGGGGAAAATATTATGAAATATTATAAAGGGTGTATTAGAAAATCGTGTGGGGATTTGATGAAAGGAAATAAGGTAGATCCCATTCATAGTTCCATATCATATGATAGGTGTGCAGATCCATAGCATAGTTCAACATCATCTATTAATACCACTGTTTCCTAGGTCGCTTTCCTTGCATTACGGGTTGGTCATTTTCTCTCTCATTGTGCGGGTAGTCCAATCAACTGTTCCACACTTCTATTTAATGTAGGTCTCCCCATGAATTTCTCAATGTACAACCACTTTATATATGGTGCTATACAGAATCAACTTAGTGGGGATTCTAGATGAGGCATCTAGTTGAAGGACATGCATGAATGTCTTCGGCTAAAGGGATGCTTGGGGGATCTTGTCAAAGGGATTAATGTAGTTATTTTCTTTTCCAAAATTTCAAATCCTTATTAGTCATAATTTATATGTTCTTCTTCAATATTTTAACTTAATGGGAGGTATTGTTTCTTTCCTATAGAAATTCAATGGATTCTTTGATGAATTACACTAAATAATATGCTACATGTTCTTCTGAGATGATCAATGTTTTTCAGACAAAGTACTACCACGTGGTTGTGTCCTCTCTTTTGGATCAATAAAATATTTTGAAACTATACCAACATGAGTACACAAAAAATGATTACCTACCACTGTATGATAATAGAATTTTAAGGGATACCATTATCCTTGGGGTTTAGAGTTACTTCCCAAAATCTTGGTTTATTTAACATATCTAAGGTACTTCTTCCATTGTTTCCTCTAAGTTATTTTATATCAAACATGTAATAGTTCTCATTGGTTGTATTATGCATCGCAGTGGCTTCAACCTGGATCTAAAGCCGAACATCGAAGAATCAAGGCCTCTTTGTTATAACTCAGCCTTCGACACTTCACAAATAAATTAGATGCATGGTTATAAGGATAATTAGGATTCCATTTTGGTGGGGATGTCAGGCCCAATTACATGTGGGAATATTGGGTGTGTTAGACTTTTATAGAGTTAAAAAAAGAGTTGCAAGATGTCTATATCTATGTGGTTGTTTGGGTTGGAAAAACCTACATCTATAAGAACCCAGATATCATCCCCTAAGTGTTAAGCTGATGGAGTACATAGAAAAATACCTTTAACTTGACACATGGTAATGTTTATATCAGCATATGGTATTTTTATATAATATTTGGATCTCCCATTCTTGGGGAAATGTATGATGAGTTCATCCCAATGGAAACAACATGGGATGGAGCTTAAAGGACAACGTTGTTGGCCCAAATTTTATTCAAGATTGTGATGAAATTACAGAATAATGATCCTCAACCCATGGGTGATATCCATGATGTAACATGGATGAATTATTTTCTCATTCCACCTAGAGATGTACCCACTTGTTGGTACCCTATTTTATGTCCCACTATAGATAATCCAGTTTCTCATAGATCAATGTGTCTTATGCTAGAGAAGGGTAAAGATACTTATTGGCTTTATATGGTCGACCCCAAGGTTGATGCAAAGACTCACCACAATGGATTCCTTAATATGTGTCTAAGAATCTATCTAGCTTCTGTTCCCGGGCCAATGAAATTTTTAATAGTGGTTTTACTAGCATATGGGAGGTACATAGGGTTGGTTTCCCTTTCCTATAATAAATTTCCATTTTTGCTACATACATACAATGAGAAGTCCCCATTTTATATTTCAAGGATGTTTCAAGTGTTTTGGTGGTGTATCATAGAACACTTCAATATATATACAACATTGATCCCAATTTAAATTTCTGATATACGATTCCACCCATTCATTCAGGATGTATCTAGAATCCATACTCTGAACCTAAAGTACGTTGAAGTGCTCATGATGCTGAATTTTTTATGGGAATTTAACTTCTTTCTACATGGTAACCAACTGATAGAGACTCTTACAAATTATGGTGCAAAAAATAATTATGATCCAAGGTCATATATGATAGAATTTAGAGACAACATATTGGCATATTGTTTTAATAACGAGATAATTTTCAAGGTCTATGCTCTCTATATATTTTCTTTCTAGTTTAAATGTCTTCAATAGTCAAGTATCTATCCCTCTATGCATTTTAGTGTTGAGAAGCACCCTATGTTAGTAAGAAATATTTAGATATCAATGGCCATGGAGGTATCCAAAATTTCAATCACACTGCCTCTGTCAGATGCTTCAATCGAGCTAGAGGCCAGTTATGCCAAGGTGTGAATCTATTCCTAACATCAAGGGGTATTGGAGAAGGTATTTTACTTGGTCAAGGACACAAAAAATGATGGTCATAGTTTGAATGGTAAAAATTCTTGAGATGAATATGATAATGCTGAAGCTTGGGAGCCTTCGAAACCATCTTCAGGAAAGCCCCCCAAGTAAGCTAGGGTTGAGAAGACCACACCTCCTCCACCAAGGTGGTTCAGTGTTCATCATTAGAGGATATTATGATCCATACCATAACTCTGTCATGAAATTAAATATGATGAAAAAGGCTTCCAAGTAGAAGGTTTTTTGTTTTTCCTCACATCTAATGACACCAGAGTCAAATTATGTGTAGTTGTTAGCGATCCGAGTTTGGGAGATCCTAACTCATAGTGCCAGAGATGCATAGGAGTTTATCTCAGCTATCCTAAAAATCCTAGAGTTTGGTGATATTAGAGAACCCTTTGATTTACACCACTATAGTGATTTGGATGAGGTGATGAGGTGTCTTACATATTTGGAGGCTTTGATATACACAATTGATTATCAGACTAGGACCACGAATCGAGTGTCTAATATGGTGTAAAGAGGAGTACTCTAGGGAATTTATTTTTATCTTGAGGATTAATGGGACCTCAACCTTAACCCTATTGATGTATTTCAATTTCCCACATCCCATTTTCTACTCATCCATCCACCATCATTAATCTTGATGGGATTTTATTTTGTAGTTTATAAGTGAATAATAACAAGAATAACTGACTAAAGAGGAACTGAGGTCAAAAAATTATGGGAATATGAGAACCCTAATTGGGGTATTGGACAAGGTCCTTAGGTCTCCTGAGCTATCCTTGGGCCAGAGGGCCATGATGGAGGAGATGGTTGTGGAAAACCTAGATCATCCCCTCAAGTCTCTATTTCCAAGAGGACTGAGACAGGTCTGTAGTCATCTTGAGAGAGTAAGTAAAAGAGGTAATTAAATTTATTCTAGAACATTAATCATAGTAATTCTCTGTATATTCATTTAATATACCTACTAAATAAAGACTTTTTGATTGTTCTATCCTTTTTGGAATCTACGTCACTTTCCTCCCTGAAGGGATCTACAAATTCTCCTTAGAGTATCGAGGAGGATATCCTGAGGGAGGAATAGAATCATGATGAAGAATCCTTAATTTTTAGAGGTGAAGAATCAAGATATGTATGTGAATCTATCCCTAGTACTACAGAGAGAGGAGATGGACATGGTAATGTTAGATTCACCTCTCTAGGTTTTGTCTGTTGTTTCTGACCTTCCTATCCTCTTGATATTTTAGATCTATTTACTACACTAGAGGATCCTTAAGTGGTCAATGTTGGTATCATTTTTACTCTAGAATGGGATTATAGGGATATCAGGAGGTCAGATGATGGTTGTGTTGCTAACCTTGAATCTGTAGGGCCTGATGATGTTTTTTCTGAGGAGAATTCAGTGGAATGTACTAATGAAAGTGCCAATTTGTGCCCCAAGAAACATGCACCGAATGAATCTATTGATGAGTATTATAGAAGACTCAAGTTCATGTATCATAAACTCACAAGTCTAATTAATCTAGACATTGATATTCAAGGTTTCCTAAAGGAGTTTAGGGATTTCTATATGGAATTATATGTACATTAGATTTATCATTCCTTCATTTTTTCCAAAAATAGTTGTCTTTAATTCATCTAAGGTTTCACATATAATCTCAATATCTACATATTTTTATATAGTTAATGTTTCCTAGGAACATTATGAATAAGGAATCAAATTCCACCCTATACTTATTGACAAGGGAGTGATGACTAAGAATCCCCAAGTGGGGGATTATAGAGATCTTCTGATCTCGGTTCCTGATCAAAATCAAGAGGATTGTCCTAGTTAGGTGGTCCCATATCTAAATGATGAGGATATGGGTATTGGATAGGTATATATTCCAATGGTTAACCTAATAATGGGTGAGTTTCATCAGCTATTGCAGTTTCAATGTAACAATTACTACTTGTTTAGTTATTTATATTGATGATAAATGTCACTGATTATCTAGTGACATCAACATCAGTGATTGGTAATGAAATGATTGATTACATGTTAGTTACATCCACACCATTAGGTAAATATGGGGATTTTTGGAGTGAGTGTAATCAGAAATCTCTTTGAGTGCACTAAACCCAGATTTTTTTTTCTCCCATCAAAAGTGGCTCTGAGTCTGTTTTCAGGACACAAGAGGGTTTCCAAACTATACACCGCTTTGTCTGGGGCGATATCTAGAAGATAATTAGGGATATTCCTCTTAAATAAATTTCATCTCGACATAAATAAATACCATTCAAGATTAAAATATTTGGATATGGGAGATTTTTTTTGTGACATCCATAATTTAGTAAAAATAATCATATGACTGTGGGAAGAGGAATGAAGGTTGCAATAGGCCGAGGTGCAGTAGGAAAACCAATTTACGAAATTTAGAGATGTCTTAATCCATAATGAGGTCATCAACTCCATGATGTTGTAGGAGCACCAAGATCACATCGATGATAATTATCTTCAAATAATGAGACTAGAAGAATAGTTAGATGTCACAAGGGAAGGAGTGGTCCAACTCCACCGATCTATGCCAGGGGCTTTGGCATAAAGAATAGATGTTGTTGGCACTGAGTAGGATCCCCTCCATTATACTGAGGAGGTTACTATTGCACAAATGACTAAGATATAAGAATATGTGGGAATCTCTTGGGGTATAGTTCAACTTCTCAAATCCTATGTCGAGGGTAAACTGTAAAATTTAGTAGAGTCTCCAACATATGGAAATTCCCCTACATTATGAATCATAAATTAAAAGGATTTGTTTTTTTACTTCCATTCACTCATTATTGAATTTAAATCCTTAATATTCATGTAATATAACACTAAAAACTGAATCATTTTATTGGATGTGGTTATATTGTAATAGCAATGTCCTGGATGAGAGATCCCTCTAATTTTTACTTATACCATAGCGCCTAGATGGAATAGTTTTATTTTTTTATAATGTTATATGAACAAAACCAAAATTTTTTTTGTCTTTTATGTCACGTCCCTAATTTTTTCCTTAGTATGATACAAGTAAGACTTAATGGGTGAGACTTGGCTTTTTCATATACATTCCATTTTCGAGTTTTCAGCCAAACATGTTTTCTGTTTTTTTCCATTCATTGCTTGAATTTTTTACAAAACCACATAGAGTGTAGGTCTAGTCAGTTGAGACTCAACATTATTACAGATCTCCCTTTCTAGGTTATCAATCTAGAAATTACTATTACACTTTTTATATGTATTTTAAATTCATACATGTTGGAATAACAAGACTGTTATTTTAGGTCGAACATATTTGACCAAATGTTTTGAAATTATTACCAAAACATGGATTATGGGTTCAGAATGTTCATATACCCAATGAGGGATCCTAATCCCTGATTTTGTGGTTCCAAAGTCTAACAACATGATATTTGATAATAAAGGAGGACTCTCTTAAGGATGAAGTTACCGTTGGATGAAAAATCAATTTTATAGGATACTTCATGAAAGGCTAGAGGGGTCATGTTATTTCATAGTTAAATAGTGGTATCCTTCGACAGAATGGTCCATTTTGTGGATGACTTATGAAAAGACAACTGGGTTATCTTATAGATATGTGACTAAAAGGAGTTCCTAGGACTTTCATCATTCTATTGATGATGATCTAATGAAGTTTCTTGAGTTTCATATTTCTGAAGACCATGAAAGGTGGTTTTTCCAAGGGGAGATATGTGAGAATGAATGTAGAATTTTTGTTGGAATTATCCATGAATGGAAAACCTCTCCCACATGAACTTGGTTTTTGTGAAGGAGCGTACATTTTCTTAAATTACCTATATCAGGGGGAAAGCCCCTTTTGAAAAAGGTTAAAGAATTATAGAGTTAAATTTCATATGACCAGGACATTGACCATGTATTTTAACATCTTACTATGAAGATGTTGTTATTCCATTTAATGTATTGTGAATGGGATGTTACACTACGTAGTTTAAATTCATATTGTGAATACATTATGCTCTATATATTAAACTCATATAGTAAGGACATTTATGTTATGAATTTTATAGTCATACGACAAGAAAATTAGGGGGAATAAATTTAAGGTCAGAGGCTTTGAGGAAAGTATCAATGATTACCCCATCCTTGGTAATATGTCTTGGAATGTACAATCATATTCAGGTATAAGGAGTGTAATGTTGTAAGATATAATCTATGTATTTCTGTATACAAAAAGTGATATTACAACCTTCCTTTGGGACAATCATTTTGATGGTAAACACCACTGGGAGTTATGGAAGAGGCTGGAAAGACCCATCTCAAAGGGGGGTATCAACCATAAAAGTGTGTCTGGGACTATGAGGGGTCTTCATGCAATGCTACCTTGGGAGGTACTTGAGAGGAAGTCGATGTGGGGAAAATACATGAAAGGAAATTATGGGCATGACATGAAGATTCGGAGATCAAGACCTTCTACCATGTAACAAATCATCCATCCTCATATTGGCTTCAAACAGCAGCATACCAGATAGATCATTGGTATGGGTGACCATAATTACTGGCAACAGAATTTTGTGGGGTCTATCCTTGGTTTTCCAGGATTTCCTTCCCCGGAAATCATGTTTAATGAGGCTAGTGGCCATCCAAACATCATCCAGGCCACCTTGGATGAGTACCAAAAGGGAGTTTTGATAGTATCGTGCTTAGAAATGAACTGGAAAATGCATTTTCATAGGTTCCTCTTCAGGGGTGTTTTCTATGAGAGACTTTCACTTTTTGCAGGCTGATCTGAATGGCGTGGATGCTTGGGGGATTTTCTTTTGTGCAAGTATGTCCCCTCGAAATTCAATTTTCTAGTGTGAAGGGTTAGAAACAGGGCACTGCCGACCGAGGTGAACATCCAGCGGATGGGAATTATCTTAGCCTCTAGATGCAAATATTGTAGGAAGCCAAAAATGGAGACCATTGAACACCTGTTTTTTGGGAGCGACTGGGCGTCTTCCATCTGGGGAGAGTTTGGGAGTTTCATATGTTGGATGGAGTAGGAGTTTTCTATCGAAACCTTCCTTCAGCGCTGGTTTCAGGGGTGGGGCAGCTCAGGTTCTGAGCAGAAGGCAAGAGTCATCCTCTTTGTAGCGGGCTGTTGGAGTTTATGGTCCTCCAGGAACGATGCAAGACATAATGAGTTTATGGATTCTAGCATAGATATTATCCTCATGACTAAAAGCATCCTTCCAGACCTGACTCGCATGTGCAGGGGCTAGACAGATTCCTCATCCCTCAGTTCATTTCAGGCTTCATCTTCCATCCAGTGTTTCGCCATAAACGTGGGGCAGGGTCGATGGGTTTGATGGTATCCTCCTCATCAGGGGCTCAAACACAATACTGATGGGTCCAATATCATGGGGATTATGCATGGAAGAGGGGTGATCAGGGACCAGAGGGGTTATGTTATTATGGGGTTTTCAGCGTATTATGGTGGGGGAGACTTTGTCTAAGCCGAAACACTTTATATGCTCGCAGGGATGCAACTATGTGGCCAAAATAATTTACCCCTTGAGGAAGTTGAGACTGACTCACTTATCCTTCATAATGTGTTGCTCAGTATTAGAAACACCCCATGGTCCATAGAATACAACATCAGGAGATATAAGAGACTGGTGAAAAACCATACTATCATTCTCCACACTTGGTGTGAAGGTAATTCTACTGCTGATCTCTTGGATTCTAAGGCAACCATTAGTGAGAAGATCTCAATCTTTTCCAGTCTCGACTCTTTTCCTATCGATGGGGTTCACTTTTTACAAGCTGATTCCCTCAGTCTTCACTATTATCGACCTCCATGAGTACTTTTCATCTATAAGTTGTGTCTTGTACTTTGTTTTCTATTCTTTTAAATAATTCAATAAAAAATTATTTTAAGGTGTATAAAAAAAGTGAATGGGAAAAAGTATCATGGAAGTAGAGGATTTATCTCATGAGGATGATGTTACCACTAGTTAAAAAACCCATTTTTTGTGATACTTTATGAAAAGACGAGTGTAGCGTGTTTTTACATAGAAAAATAGTGGCATCCTTTGGCTGAAAGGATCTTTTTATGCAAAAATTATGAAAATTCAAATTGGGTGTGTTATGAGAAAGTTAGGAAAAGGAGTTCTCAGGAATTCCAACATTATATCTTCAATTACTGAAGGACTTTTAGGTAAATTATTATTTTCTTGTATATGGGATATGGTTTTGTGGAAAGTAAATAATTCAACACGAAAGGATCATTTTAACTCTAAATCACTAAATATTTGTTGGAATTTGTTCCCTAAAAAGGTCTTATCTGAGCATAGAAAATTTGGTTCTAGTATTTTTAGGTCATACATCTAGGACTATAGAATTATGAAAACAATAGGTGACATGTGTCCAATTATGAAATGATTTTTCCCACATACATTAAACATGAGGGGGGGGGTGATTTTAAACCATAGTATTGGGGGTTTTCAGATCAGGAGGAAGGATATAAAAAAAATATGTGAGGAATTACAATAGACTAATTTGATTTGTAGGCTCCAAAATAATGTCATGAAAACAAATGATGATTTAAGAGTCTTCTTCCAAGTATGAAGTTACCACTGGTTGAAAAACCCATTTTATGGGTTATTTTATGAAAAGTCTGCTGGGGAATGTAATTGAATAGTAAAATAGTGGAATACCTAGGATAATAATCCTATTTATTGGGAGACATATGCAACAAAAACTGGAGAATGTTACAACATAGTTAGGAAAATTAATCCTCAGGTATCAGACATTCCATCACCTGATAATCAAGATATATTATGATGGTTCAGAAGTGTCCAAGATTATGAGTATTTCATGTTGAGGAGATTTATATAAGGATTAGGGGAGAATTTGAAATGATATTGGGAAAGATGTTTAGATTCTCTTTCATTGATCTGGATCATATATATAAGGGGAATATCTCGGTTTCCTTGGTGGACCCCTAATGAGGGGACCCAAATTAAAAACTCATGCATAGATCCTTGTTTGTATACAGGAGAGGGGGAATTTGTCCTTACCCTATGACTAGGACTTGGACATGAGGCCTTGGTGTAACTATGTATCTCAGTAGAATGATAATCAATCCACACGTAGTTCTTGAAGTGCCATGTAATTTAACATTATGTGGTCAGAACATCATTATTTCAATTTAATATCATGTGGTGAGGATGAAGATAACTCGATTAGATTGCAGAAGGACCAAGGTATAGAACACAAGAATAACTACATATGTTGTTTGACAAAGAAATAGGCCACATGTAGTTCTAAAAAATAAATATACCCCAGAGTTATTGAAATCATTTGTGGAGGAAAAAGGGTTTTTTTAGTACAGGCTCAAGAATAGGGTGATATCCCATATTGATTTCTCTTATATAGATCTGACTCATATATAGGAGAGTGGGGAAATTTCCCATAGTGTATTGTGGAAAGACCCATTATTGAAGATCCTAACATCACTACGTACTTCATTGGAATGAGAATTGAGCCACATGTAGTTCATGAAGAAATCATGTAGTTTTTTTGTCATGCGTTAAGGAAATCTGATGTGCATTTTAGGGTCTTACAACTAGGACCATGACACCCTAATGTGTATTGATATGCCTAACTAATGTTGGGAATTAATTTTTCCAAAACACCAAATCCCATTTGATCTTTCTCAACATGAGAAATAAGTAGTCTATAAAGATTCTTCTAGGAAAAAAAGGAAACATAAGTGAAGGGAAGACGCATTTAGATTTTCATAGTGGTTGGGATATGCAGAATAATCCAAACATTTCTACATATCTCATTAGGTTAAAAATAAATCCATATGTAGTTCATGAACTATCATTCAGTTTAATGTCTTGTGGTGAGAACGTGGGTCTCCTAGCATGAAAAGGAATATTGTGGCTAGATCATGGTATAGAACCCGAGTGTCACTACACATCTTTTTGGAGAAATAATTAAGCAACACATAGTTCTTAAAAAAATCCCCCACATTAAATAGTTTTTTAGATGGGGGAAACGGGGATTTGATTTTTTCCAAAATTATGGTTGGACCTAAGACATGGGGTTTATGTATCATAATGTATCTCATGATAATTAAAATCAATCCAAACATAGTTATAGAAACATTCCCTATATAGGTCTGACCCATACTAAGGGAAAAGAAAGTGGAACATCTTTTAAAAACGTTCATGGACTCAGGATAGGAAATCCAAGTGTCACTACATATCTCATTGGAATGCTAATTAATCTACATATAGTTCTAGAAGGATCATGAAATTTATCCTCATGCAACAAGGTCATTGGTCATGTTGTTTAAAGCCTTACGTAAAGCAGATGATAATGATTAGGATTATACCTATAAAGGGGACCAATTTCCACTATGTGGTGGATATGATGTGAGTTGGGATTATTCATTGGAGATTCCCATTCTTTCGTCCTCATGTCTAGCCAAGAGGGTATCTTGGCCTACTGAGGGGTTAGAGGGATGTGATTGGAAGTTACACTGGATATAGAGGCCCATATTTTAGGGACTATGTGTAGTGTTAACTTCTGGTGTTTTTTTGGGGTTTATTAAAATCAAATTAGGGAGATGTTAACCACAATGTTTTAATGTCATGCAGTAAAGACAAATGGTGCCTTGCATTTTTTGGTCATACGACTAGGACCATATGTCGTGTAGTTTATCATCATGCAATAATGATGGTGATCCAACATAGTTTAGTGTTTTACAACATTAATATTATGTAATTACTTTTAAGGTCATGTGAAAAAGACCAATTATGAATTTTAACATCTTTCATCTGGGGTGATATTCATATGGTTACAACAAATACTTCTTCAGGAACCTTACATTGCTTGGAGTTGTAATGATATCTTTATCCATTAAGATTAAGGAATATGATCTGTTAGAGTAGACCATGTGCCTGGAGTAATGTCCCTCCCAATTTGGTCCAGGATTTGAAGACATCTTTCTAAGTATCATTGGACCAATTCCAATTCTTCCTAGAGGAATGAACAAAGGTAAAATTTCCTTTTAAAGGCTCATGGAAACCAATTTTTATGGACTTCCAAGTGATGTAAGGTGTCAAATATTTTTTATCTAATCAATCCAATTTATCCAGTCATTTATTGAATTTCTCATCTATAGATAACTGGTCACATATGTCAATATGGATTTATGTAAATTGAATCTTAATCAAAAGGACAACTTCTGTTTCATAAACAAGGCCGCCTGTGTGGTAGTACGGGTTTTAGTCTGGTAATACTATAAGGAATAATAGATCTTTTATGGCCAAGAATTTGGATATTTATCAACAATTTTCTAGGGAATATTTAATAGGGTCTTTTTGATGGACACTATCTATCCATTAGCCAATGCATGGTAGGGGATGAATGGTTGGATTTGATATTGTCCCCCTGATAAAGCTTATCCACCCTACTAGAATATAAATTGGCGTCATTGTCAATTAATATTTTATATGAGACAAAAAATATTATAGTAATGTTACCTTTTATTAAGTTATCAATTATTTTGGCCCCGAATTCTTTTAGAGGTATTTCCTCATCATATTTGGAGACGAAATCCGTAGTAGTCAGGATATATTTGAACTGTTGGGTTGTATCTTGAGGGTATGAAGCCAAAATATCCATTCCCTATATTGTAAATGGCTAGGAGTATTTGGATTTATATATAAAATCCTAGGGTTGGTGGATGAAGTTGGTATGCACTTGGTAGGAATGACCTTTCTTGGTAAATTTGGTGAAATCTCATGTCTTTGAAAGATAGAAGTATTGAAGACATCAAATTTGGTTGGAAACATTATATCCAAACTGATGGGAGCCATAGACCCCAACATGAACCTCATTTATTATAGTTATATTATCTTCTCCATCAATACATCTGAAAATGACTACATCAATGCCTCGTTTAGAGAGGCCTTCTTGGTGATTTGGGTCATCCTAACGGGTGAAGTTGGTTGCTCATTGTCTGATTTTCTCTTTCCTAGCCCTATCTAATGGAAGTATTATATTCTGGATATATTACATGATGGTTACCTTCCACCTAGTGGTAGGACCATATGGTTTTGGTATGTGATTGAGTTCATTAATTTCTTTTAATCTTATTTGTGTAAAAATTGAGACCATTATGCGGGGGACAATGTTGATAATTGTTCTGTACCCATGTGGATGTACCAAAGCTATAGTTTCCTTTTCCAATGCATATTCATAAGTATTCTATGATCATGGGATGTGATTTAATGTTGATTTTTAGGGAAATTCTACCATTATCCCTCAGACATAGTTAATCAGTGAGATTATCTCTTCTTTTCAAATGGTGTAATCCTAATTAGTCTACATGATTACCAACTCTAAATTACCTCTCACCTATAGGTATTGTATTAGTATTTGGAGTTACTGTTCCATGCCTACAATGAGTTTTTGACATTCTACCTCATTATTGATACAACCTTCCGATAATAGGAAGAAGTAAGGTAATACTTCCTTTACTGAGGGGATAAACATAGTCTCCAACCCAACTTTTTTAAGCTTAGGGTCTTACATTATCTTCCCTATTGGTCTCTCGAATGCACTATTAAAATACATTTCCCCTGTTTGGTGGACTTATTGAATAGGAAATATCTATTCTTTTATAAATTCAATTATTTAATGATTTTGATACTACAAAAGGGGATCTATAATAAAGTATTCCAGGGAATGGCATTTCACTAATTTTTTAGGTAAGAATTATATATCAAACTGCTATAGAATAATCACCTACCATGATAGATGTCCTTTCAACCTCATAATACTGTGGAATTTATTTGACAAGGTTATTTTGAGAGAACAACTGGACGTATTTGTGATGCATGTAGTGCCTCAATTTCTAATCCACACAGAGTAATGCTTGGAATATCTTCTTGATATTCGAATAATGAGTCTTGGCGTTGTGCATGGTTTGACTAAGATAATAATGGTTTTTTTCATTCTTAGCATCATTATTTTGAAAAGGGAATGTTCCAAGAGATTTTCTTAGGGTCGTCACATATAGAATGATAGGATTTCCTCCAATAGGTGGCATTATTAATGGTAGTATCAAGAGTTATTTCTTGAGGTTTTCAAATGTTTCCTGACAATCATTGGTCCACTGATATGTGACCCCCTTCATCATCAATATATTTAATGGAAAAAACATACTTAAAAGAATGGATATGAAGCACTAGATATAGTTCAAGATTCCATAAAGTCCTCTCAACTATTAATTTTTTTAATAGGTGACATGATAAAGATAGATTTTGTATTATTGGGATCAACTTCGATGTCGTGATGGATCTCAAAGAAACTGAGAAATATTCCCAAGGTTACCCTGAAAGCACATTTTAAGGGTTCATCTTCATTCTATGTTTTCATATATTTCTAAAGATTGTATCTAGCTCATCCATGTTTTTAGAAAATGTTGAATAAATAACCACTAGATCATCAATATTGAATCCAAAAAACTTCCTCAAATGGGTTAAAGATATGATTCATATCAAGTTGTTATATGGCGTCGTTATTATTCAAGCCAAAGGAAATTACCTAAAGGAAGAATACACCCTAGGGAGCTCCAAAGAAGGTGGATTATTCATATTATATTGATATCTAGATTTTTTTTACCCTGAATATCCATCCATGAAAGAGAGGGCTCGATAACCAATCATTACATCAGTCAGGAGTTCTGTGATTGAAAATGAGAAGCAATCTTTCAGACTGTGCTGGTATATATCTCTAAAGTTAACACAACCCCTAATTTTTTCATTTTTCTTATTTACCAAGATAATTGTGGATAACCATTTTGGATATTTTACCTCCTACATAATGTCATGTTTGTTGAACTTTTCCACTTCAACCTCAGTTTTGGAGGCATGAGACGGATGTCTCCTCCTTGTTTATTGTTTTTATCCTTGATGATATTATGGAAAACCCAACTATTTGTTGGCCAACTTAGGTTTGATGCATGGAATATAATTATAATTATATGAAAAACCATCCCACTATTACTTCATGAATGAAATATATATCTCCTACTATTCAGATGGTGTGACACAATCATCAGAGTGGGTCTTGGATCATTTTTTGTACCTTGATTTATCTATATTAGTTCATCATTAGTAGTGGAGACACCTTCCTCAAATATTGGAAGGGTGTACCTATGGTTTTCCTCCTACACATCTTCCCCAATATTCACTTCTTCTACCTCTGATTTGGAAATATATTATGGAAAATGTTTCTCATTGTTTGGGTAGGAATCAGTATTTTAACATCCACAAGATGATGTAAATAATTCAATATTTCTTGCTGACATGAGGCATTTCTGGAGTATCAAAGGTGGGATAAGGGGATGAGAATGATTGTCTCCATTTCCCCCAAATAAATAATAACTTATTCCATCCCAACTGGTGGAAAGGGGATTATTTTGGAGCTCTAGGGATGAAATGAAGACACTTTCATCTAGACAACCATCACTGCTTGGAGAGTTGACATCTTCTCTAGTGCCATCAGGGTTAGTTATCACAATTGAAATTATGGATGTCATGGAATGTGTGATTGTAATTGGGCCAAACCTTTTAGATTGATTGATGGGAAGCATGTAGTCTACACTTAGTTGTTTGAAAGGGTTTGCAGGAATCATCTCCAATCCATTCTAGGTGTTGATTCGAGTGACAATGTCATCCATAGAATATTTCCCTTCCATATGGTAAAATAGTATGTCAATTTACAATGAGTAACAAGATTTTATATGTTATTTTTTCATTGAAATTTCACGATATGACCAATAATACAATAATTGAGAAATTGGTGGTATGAATAGGGGATGACTACATCCTAATGTAGCCAAGGTCTTCCTAGTTGAACATTGAAGGTTGTATCTGGCTGAACGACCATGAATTATGAATCAGACACGATATCCAAAAATTGATTCCTTAGATTGAATTCACTAAGAGTATTTTTCTAATTCCTTTAATAACCATGTAA
This sequence comes from Viscum album, assembly GCA_963277665.1. Classification (NCBI taxonomy): domain Eukaryota; kingdom Viridiplantae; phylum Streptophyta; class Magnoliopsida; order Santalales; family Viscaceae; genus Viscum; species Viscum album. The sequence goes on along the minus strand of OY728151.1, from coordinate 2,008,271,712 downwards.
CATCAGAGTAGATGGGGTATATGAAAGATTCAGTGAAACCCAGTTGATGAAGTGTTCATATCAAGATGAGGTTCACTCCTAAGCCATTGTCAATGAATGCTTATCGGATATCAAGGTCATTTATCCATCCATATATATATATATATATATATATATATATATAAGGACTTGATGTGTCCCAATATGATGGACTTATCATCTTGGCCTATGAATGATATTATTGTGTGTCATTATATAGGTTCATTCTCTACACGATACACTTCGTCTCTAACAACCTCAACATCAAACTCCTAGTTGTTTGACAAGGCATTTATAATTTCCTCCATGAGGTATTTTGATAGAATCAAGGATTCTGAGATTGATAACATATCTGGAACTCAGGATAGAAATTTCAAAACATCATTCTTCAGGACTCGATGTATGCACTTCCTAGCATGAGGATTCTCTTTTACTGGTTCCTTATGATATGAATTTCCTAATGTAAACGATCCAAACCATGTGATTGGAGTTGAAGGAGCTTCTTCTCATGGTGGATTATGATAGCTAGGTCATCCTACACACTGAGGTGTATTAGGATATGGATTATCCTCTAACCGATCTTCTAGGATGATTATGTTACGTCATACCTTTTTAGTTGTTGTGGAACTTCCTTGCTACTATTGATATTTATGGAGAGATTTCCCATGAGTTTCGGCCACATAGACAGTTCGAGCAGGGATGCGATTTGAGTATTGAATCTTGACATGATTGTGTCTTCCCCTATATCCTCGACCCTAAAAACCTCTTCTCCCAATTCCCAAATCATGTATAGGGTGGGTTTAGAGTCTCAATAATTATCTACAAAGTGATCAATTAAGTGAATTTAATCAATGATGTTGAAAATAAACTCCTTATCCAATGAATATTCCTTCTCGCAAGTGGACCCTTGTTGTACCGTATGGTGGGGTGGCATCCATGATTCTATGATTGTAGGCTTGAAATCCTATAAAGATGAAGAAATCTTCATATTTGTAACATTCTAATCTTTGAAATTTTACTTCTTTCTATTCAATCCATGTATCTTTTTAGAGGACTATCCCTCAGAGGGTTGTGACTTTGATGAATTCATCTATGTTTTAGTTGAAGCGTTCGATGGAACAATTAGCTATTTCAAATGTGTTCCGAGAATAGAATGAGTCTGGTTAATCTTTTTTATGAATATCTAGTCACCAAAATTCTAAATACTCTTACACTTAACTTCTTTCCATTCATTTTCATCCTCTGGATTTGTGGAAGAAACATACATAACCTGAGCATGATAATTTTTCAGCTTCACTTTCCTAGAGTCCACTATATTTTATAGGAGGTCTTTGAAAACAAAAAAAACCTAGATGGGGTTCCCTAATACTGTTTGGAAGTGGAAATAATTTTTTAGATCGTTTTCACATTATTTTTTAGGATTCCTAGGCTTTTGAAACTTGACCATTTTTTTCAATGATGAGATGAGATAGCCAGGGACTTGGTCATTTCAAAAATAATAGACCATGTTTTTCATCCCCTCAAACTATTTCTACCTATGTTCTCTTTGATAATCTGGATTAGGTGGTCGTTGTTATTTATGTTTGGAAGGTGGAGCAGCAAGATATGGTGTAGGAATTAAAAAGGTACAGGGTACATGGTATTTCTTTATTGTAGCTATAACAACCTCTTCTTTCCCTGCTCTCTTTCCTTGAATCAATGGAATTACTTTGTCCATGTATTTGGTCACTGCGATAGAGTCCTCCACTATTTTGGATATTTTGGAAAGGATCCAAAACCATCTTGTATATTTCATAGGGATATTTTTCATTTGTAACTCATCTTGACGATTCACTAAATATATGGGAAAAAACTCTTCTTGAGGGAGCAGTTGGTTCAAAGAGTATATCAATCATTTACACTGAGAAATGAAATCCAAGAATCATTAATTCTCCCACTAATTATAGTTTGATAGATCAAATACTGTTGTATTTTTTACATTTATCTGAAATGAAAGAGAAAATTCTAATGAAGGTCTTCCTACAACATAATTTATTGGTCATGTAAACTCATGTACCATATGATGGTTGGACCCTACAGTTATTGTATGAAGCACCTGAGTTTCATCACATCCTATTGTATAGGGGTCCCCATCATGGGGTTGTAGTGAGAGAAAAAATACATCAAGTGCTACACTAAGTATCATGATCCATTGAATACTGGAAATTTTGTATTCCAAGAATTTTGCGAGGGAAAGATTATTATCTACCCATTTAGGGTAAGGCTTATTTTTCAACTATATCGACACACACCATTCCTCTATGGCTTCTAATTGAGCTATTAGGGACTTAATAGTGTTCATCAGCATTGTATGAATGTCAAGATCATCCATATCTTGAATGGGTGTGATAGAAGGATCTCTAATAGGCATGATGACTGGTATAGCCATCAGTGCCGACACTACTATTATCTTTCGTGGTTAACCTATAAGGGATGTCATGTATGGATGTGCTTGACAATGCTCTAATTGTGCACAAAAATAATTGAATTATCAATCAACTACTATGGAATATAATTATATTTTTGGTTGGTATCCCATATTTAACAGATGTTCTAGATCTGCTTTAGTCTCTATGACAAAACCACTTTGTCTAAGTGCCCCAGCTGGAAGTGTGAGTTGATGATCTTCTTACTGAGCATATCTAACAAGAATTATGTCTCATATTAATTCTGAATTAATTCTTCTCAATTAATATATCTATTCTTATTTCATAGAAAATATTTCCTCAAGTGAAATGGTATTAACCTCTCCTAGAGGTTGTTGAGGTAAAATTTTACCTTTACATTTTTCCTTATCATATTCATTTCATGGAGCTAATAGTGAATTGTTTGGGGGAGTTCCCAAATTTAGGGAATGTTTTTGGCTCTGTATAGAAAAATACCCTTCAAAAGTTTTAGTGTTTACAACAATTTGAACCAAAATTTCCTCCACCAACTCCTTCTATGAATTGTCGTTGTGTCTTGTAGGGTCTATAAGGATGAATTTGATGGCATTCACCAATGCATATTGCATTGTAGGAATTTGACCAGTTTCATTGATAGAATATCTTCTTCTACACACTCTATAAGGATTTTTTCTCTACATTTTTTATTCTCTAGGAACCTTTTAGAATATGGAAATATGAAGGGAATCTCTAAATAGTTCATTCATGTACATCCCTAATTAGGGTACTAACTCACGTGATAGGAATAACTATGAGGATCCACTCTGTTGAACTTTCCCTAATTGGGAGAATATTGATACCCACTAAAGAGGAGGTTGTTGAGGTGAGAAAGCCTCATCCCTATGGTCTAGGGATATTTTTGTTCCACTTTCACAACTATTTAGGCTTTATTTTCTATCCTCGAAGGTTGGGTTGAAAAATACACAAGACCTTCTGGCTGGGGTTTCTCTAGAACAATCATGGACTCGTCTTTTATGAATTACCTTTTGATTTTATAGAGTTTTGTTCAAACGTAGGTTGGATGAATCATTTGTTACACACTTAAATCACTTACTTCCAAATACCATTTCACTATTTATGAAATTTTCTTCATCTTAAGATGTACTTCCCCTAAATGGGAGGCTTGCATGATATTCTCATATCCCTAATGAAAAACTCTCTCAATAGCCTACTCTCTTCTGATCCGATGTCATTGAGAGTTAGTTGGGTCCTCTTTTTGTTGATCATGTCTTCAGTTATGGAGAGGTTAAATTTGTTTAATCTTGCCTAAATCTATACATTACATGCTACAATATTTAGTGGGATATACTGGTTAGGGATCACGATGAAATATAACACTCTATGTTCACCCCATCCTATGATATGAACACCAAATGGGGTATTAGTGATAATGTGTTCAATATCATTAGTTCATTGAGGCATGAACATTTAAGGAATCCTTATTGTTTCTCAATCTTTTGATTTCTTGAAGCTAGAAGAGCCACTATGCCAACTTGGAATTTAAACCCTTATATTACTTTAACATGAATTTTATACTCATCATATGGTAATAAATTTTCTTTAAAGTGAATAAGATTTTTCCATATATTTGGGTAGCTTTCATGCACACAATATTCCAAAAACTACTACAGAATACTGTATCGAGGGGTGTCTAAAGGCCAAAACAAGACTATTATGTGTCCTTTAGCTAGTTTTTTCCTTATGTACAACAAAAATTATTCATATTTACATAGAGGATCCTCTACCTAGTATGACCAGTGTAGATTCTTTCCATCCATTTTATTATAGTCAGGGAGATTGGTAAGGATTTCCTCTATCATTTTGGAAGGAAGATATCCCAGGTGTGGTTTAGAGAATGTCCATCTGATTGAGATGTATTCTTGTTGAGAACAAATTTCACTTTTCAATGAAAGGAATCACACTTGACTGGCCATTTTTCCTCAAGTTCCTCAGGGTAGAAGGGATTTTTTGTCACAATAATCTCCATGGGGAGGAACCTTTAGACAATGTAAAATACTACTATGGAGAGAACTTTCATAGTGAACACCATCATGGGGAAGACCACAATGGTGGATTACAGAAAATGGAGTACCCCTTTATCCTTAATCTTCTAGATATTCAGAGGGCTTCTTTGAATCTCATTAAGAGAGTAGGATACTGAGCTACAATACATAAATGTCTAAGAGCTTTAATAAATATATCATTTAGTAGAGTGGGATTATATATCAACTCTTTGTTTCCTGGTTTTCTCTGGTAAGGTTTTTTTGGATTCCATATATTGAGAGAATGGGGAACCTGTTGGGAGAAGTGTTTTTCATTGAAATGGGTTTTTTCCTACCTTGGAGTGGCCATTGGGATAGGCTGATGTTCTTCAGCTAGAAAGGGTGTATGTTCTTAATCCGGTTTCCATAGTATTACCGGGGAGTTTTCTTTACAACACATATAGATGAGAGTAGATATGTGTGTCTACTCTTGTGTGACATGTTGATGTGACACCCCATTTGTGGGGACATATTTTTGTTTCCATCTCTTGGTACCTACTATTGTCACTATTATTATGTCTTGGAAATTATTTAGAATGTGGGAAAAGATTTTCATCTTCACTTTCCCCATTGTTAAGATAAGTATGGTGACATTAGTGATTATAATGGGGATATATGACCATTAGGTATTTGGATTATGGTTATCTTCCTAACCCTGTCCCCAATTTCTTGATAATGGATATTTATAGTAATCATGTTTGGGGAAAGGGATTTGGTTCTATCCTCTATTTTTCATTGGGGAATTCTGAATGACTTCCCTAGAGGCTACCAATTGAAAATCCTAACAAGATTGATGAAGGCAGTCAGGTGTGAGCCCCTAGTTGTGGTTTTCTACCAATCTTAGATGGTGGGATTCTTCGAGTGTTTTTAGAAGAATTTGTTGGCATGATTTATTATTATGGGAAGTTTTTTGTTCATTCTCTTAGTTGGATGCAATATTTGAATGACCGACTTCCTTAAAAGCCACCAAGAGAATCTTCTTGAAATATAAATTACAGTGGGGGTGTGTGTGTATTCCTACTCGTAGTTTTCCACCCAATAGGGTTTGTGGGATTATTTGGAGAGGGAAGTGGTGTGACCCTACTCCTACTTGACTGATCTCTACCCATGGTGGGCCATCTTGCATGCATCGGTTTGAATGGCTAGGGTTAGATAGCTGAAGATGGAACCCTCATCACATTAATAGTTCACTACCATGTGGAGTTGGATGTGGGAACTATTGGAAAGGGACCTTTGAAAACAACCTTGTGTATTTTTTATGAGGTCTTATGTGTCCTATTAATCCACCTGCATGTGGTAGGGGAAGGGCTGTTTGTTTACTTACAGGGATAAACTCTCGAAACGAATGAAGAAGGAGGTGGGGTTGTCTACTTCAGGACCACCGATCGTCCATGAAGGGAAAATTGGTGGGTCTTTGCAATATTAAGGGCCTATAAGAAAACCTCTAGGCTCAAGATTTTACCGGTCTGATGGGACATCCAAACAAATGAATTTGAGACCTAGTGTTGAAGATGCTAGGTTAGTGCGGGAATTCTCTTGACGGATAAAGGCACGACCTTAACAGTAGTCAGGGAATGAATCAGTGAGAGTTGGTACAACACCATTATATTGAGGGGTTTTCCGAAAGTAAGTTCTTGGAATAAAAACAAACAAGAAAACCCCCTTAAAATAGCATATCATTGAATAAATATATGCATGATTGATTTTATTTTTTGGTTCTCTTCTATCAAGTGAAATTGGCCTGACATTTGGGTGAAACTATCATATTGGTTAAGGATTCACATCAGGTTCAATTTTTTTTGTTTTCTATAGAAATATTTGTGGGTCAAGAATGAATTGGTCTTATGAGTATTGGTATTTATATCCGTTTTATCTTGTGAAGTACATTTCCTAGTAAAATCATTCATTTCGGGTTTATCATTTTTTGGTTCCGAAGAAAATTGCATCACCCAATGACTAATTGTGGGCGGTTAAATTGATTATAATTAGTCACATCAGGTTCACTATTTATAAATGGTTTCCAATGGGATTATTTTTGGAATCAGAAAAACCCAATGGTTATATATCCATGAAGGAACTACTTTCCAAAGGAAGGATCTCATTGGGTAATTTAGATGACAATGATTATGGTCTCACATTGGATGAGAGGATGATAGGTCAGGCTCATCATGCCCTTTTGGGGGAAATTATCTCCTACTCTAGGACTCTCTTATCGATTAAATATATTTTCAATAATCCTTAATTAAATCCCAACTATAATTTGGGTACCATGGAATTAACAATAAATTGTTATCATATGTGGAATTTAGAATCATATGTATGTATATAAGGTTTTTCATCAAAAGATATATCTATATGTATATGAGGTTCTCCATCAATGTTATTGTGTTATGAACTAATTAGGACTTCTTTGGTCATTATTAAAATGATTATTGTTTTTATCCACATTTTGAGGCACTATGGAGTGCGTCGTTATCCAAGGAGATGGGAGTTGTTTTGATATTGGGATCATACCCATGGATGGGCTTCCTACGTATCCTTCTGAATGGAATCGGAACCCATGCATTTTTTGTTCCACTTAATGAGACACATCATGACTTTTAAGTAAATGTGATAAGGAAAAATCCATATTTTCAACGTCATGTTCCTAGTACGTCTAGGAGGAAGGTTCCCGGTCAATGTTTGGTGTGGGAATTATGTCAAAGAGGCCTAGGGAACACGGAAGGGATATGAATTTCTAGGATGAATTAGACCCTACTAGGAATGTGTCCCAGAGAGAGTAGTGTCGATTAGGGATGTTGGGTCTAAACCATATGGTGGATTCCTACGTATCCCATTGAGATAGGAATCAAATCCCACATAGTTTGGTTATAAGGACCTACACCTATAGTGGTCTTTGGATTTTTCTCATAGGGGATTTTTTCCCTTTGAAGGGATTAAGATGGGAATAACTCATTAAAAAGAGGCCATGTGAAAGGTAAATGAGGGATATCTTTATTCATGGTGATTTGGAGGCTTCATTGGGGCATACACCTAAGGAGGATTCCCATTGATCCCATGCATTAGGCAGGCGTCCTACCTATCCTTGTTATAGCAGGAATCTAAGTTCTCACAGTTCAATAGAAAAACATAAGCTTACATAGTAATGTTTCCATTGTGAATGGTGGTTAATTTGGGGGGTTAATCCTAATAAGGATACCCAAGAATTGGTTTGGTTTGGGTAATACACCTAATTAGGAGGCCTACTGAGCTTGGTACTTGAGTAGGTTTCCTATGTTTCCTGATTATAGAAGGAATCATAGTCATTATAGTTGAATAGTGCATGGCTTACACACTAAGGTTTCCTTTGAGTTAGGGATCATGTGGATTTCATGATTACCGTTAACCTAGAAGCCCATGTTAGTCCAGCTCTATGTGAGAAACAAGAGGAATTAGAATATTTGAGGAACCACACAATCTGCTTTTCCCTTAGTTTTGATGTTGGGATTTGAGGACTCAAGCCTAAGGAGGCACCCAAAAGGAAGGTGAGACGTATATCCGAAAGAAATTTATCCACTAAAACATGCATCTAACCATATGAGTTCCATGATCATGTATAGCCTCTAATCCCACATGATCCAAGAGAAGAAATAATTGAATTTGATAAACAAGAGGAATCATAATATCTGGAAAACCACACACTCTACTCTACTGTTGGTGGAAGAGGACCGGGCGATGAGATATGGGAAGAGCTACGCTGACTTGCCCCTCTCTAATCATCATATCCATGAGTTTCATGTCAAATTAACCACAAAAATATGACCAAGGATGTGAATAGGAACAAGATTTGATCCCCCCCCCACAAGAAAGGCTAGGGGCTTACTCTCTGGGGGATTCCATGGAATTGGATCCACAATAAGGGACGAGGGTCTCATTCCATGTTGAGTTGAAAAGAAAGTATGATCCTCTCCCTCGCTACCTAGAACCAAAGGCTCTGGATCTTAGAGATAATAAGTGTAGGACATGGTTATAACCCCAGTATCTGAGAACGTGAACTCGCTGACATCTTCCTTGGGATTCAGGTCCTCATGGATTTGGGAATTAAAGTTCACATGCACCCCGATGACCCTATCCATCATGTAGGACAGGTTTGGGAGACCTATGACCGTGTGAATGAAAATCCAAATGGGACACATGCTTGTGCACTCTTATTCATGGTTTTACAAATCTAGAGGCTTCAGGGGAGGTTTCAAATTTGTCCATTTCAAACTAGGGAGGCATAGGAAGAGGATTACTTCCATTGAGGGCTTAGAATAGGACTCAAAGGGAGGCTCACATAGGTCCTAGTTCAGAGGGAAGAATTTTCTCTCACATGGTATAAGAGGAACTGAAAGTGCTTCACACATGGGGTATAGGCCTGCATAAGCTGATCGTACCATGGGAAATGAACCAACATGGAAACCACACTTGGGAAATTCTTTATCCTAGGCACCACAAGTCTCCATAGGTGTCCCTGGAAGGGTCTCACAAAGGTCCTTGATTAAGAAAGGGGACATGAAAAGATGGTTCTTTACTTAGAGGAGAAAGGGTATTTTGTCTCTATTATTCCCATTAATTTTCTCTTATCTCAGGATTTGGAGGGTTACCTCAAGAATATTGGAGACCAGGGTGAAGGGGATATGTGACCATATATTGGGGGCATCTTCTCATTTTGCAGTTGTACAAATAAGGATTCCAAGTGTCCTATTTGTAGGAAAATAAGGAACCCTAGTCAAATGTGGTTCTCCGGGTAGGTTTAATGCATAGGGTCTCAATATAAGTTCTCCATGAAGGGGCGACCTTCCATTCAGAGTCATGCAGGGGGTGGGGATGTGTCGACCATCTAATGCATAGGTGTGCGTGAATTGGCTACTTTGGGAAAGTCCCATTGATTATCATTTGGGATTTTTATCACTTGAACATGCCTGTGGTCCGATTTAAAATAATTTCACCCAACTTGAAAAAACAGAGCATCCACAATGGTCTTTTAGTTTTATGGGGGTTTACGTGTTATTAAGATTTTAATATTTTTAGCGGTTTTTAGTTTTTTTAGAATGTTTTATGTTTTTGGGGATTTTTAAGAATTTTTTAATTTTTTTGGTTTTAGGTATTTTTATCTGTTTTAGTTACTTTTATGGTTTTTAGGTTTTTTTAGTTTTTTGGGGTTTTGGTTTTTTTTTGTGGTTTTATAATTTTTAATGTTTTTAGAGTTATTTATCATTTTTAGGGGTTTAAAGGGTTTTTAGTTTTTTAGATGGTTTTTATGGTTTTATAGTTTTTAGGGTATTTTAATGTTATAAGGTGTTTTTTTTGTTTTCAAGGGATTTTAGGGTTTTCTTAGGGTTTCTAGGGGTTTTATATTTTTATGGTTTTATGGGTTTTATGTGTTTTTAGTGTTTTAAGCTTCTCTTATCGGTTTTAGGATTGTTTTTTTTTGTTTTTTTTAGGGTTTTAGTAATTTTTTATATTATTTGGGGGGTTTTAGGTTTTTTAGGGATTTTGAGGGGTTTTCGGGTTTTTATGATTTTTAGTATTTTTTGGTATTTAGTGGTACTACTTGTTTTTAGTTTTTAAGGGTTTTATAGGGGTTTTTAGGCTTTATAAAAATTTAAAAATTTAGGGTTTTTTGGGATTTTATAGGGTTATAATGGTTTTTTGAGGTTTTTAGTTTTTTAGGGTCTTTTATAGTGTTTAGATTTTTATGGGTTTCTTGGGGGTTTTTTTTATTTTTAAGGATTTGAAGGTTTTTTTATAATTTTTAAATATTTTTAATAGTTTAAATAGATTTTAGTGTTTTTAGTGGGGTTCTAGGGATTTTATGGGGTTTTAGAGATTTTATAGGTTTATTGGATTTTTATTGATTTAGTGTTTTTAGGGTTTTAGGGAATTTATATTTTTTTGGATTTGAAGGTTTTCTTAGGGTTTTCTGTGTTTTTACATTTTTTGGAGATTTTTTTCGATTTTTATTGGGTTTTAGGTTTTTAGGTAGTTTTGAGGTGTTTTAGGGTTTTTAATAGGTTTTAGGGGTTTTTTTATATTTTGGTTTTTTGGGTTTTAAAGAGTTTTTAGGTTTTTATAATTGTCTTAGGGCTTTTAGGGTTCTTATGGTTATTCACTTTTTCAATAATTTTTAGGGATATGTAGGGTTTTTATGGGTTTTGATTTTTTTTGAGGTGTTTTTAGGGTTTTTATGGTTTTTGGGTCTTTATTTATTTTTTGTTCTTTTAGGGCAAAAAAGATGAGAGGGTCGGGATATTCCCGACCCCCCAAAATTTATTATAAGGAAAAAAGAGACTCAGAAGACAAGAGAGGGTAGGGGTCAATCAACCCACACCCAAAAACCCTTAACGACCCAAGACCAAAGACCCAAAAAATGAAAATTCAAGAACGAAAAAAGAAAACACACGAAGCAAAGCAGCCACCACCATCATCCAGCATCCCAGCATCCAGCACCTCATAGCTAACCAATGACCAGCATCTAAACTCAAACCGCAAAACAACATCCAGCAGCAGTACAAACATAAACCGCAGCTTCAACACCTCCCATTCAAGCAGAAACCAGCATCCAAAACCACCAGCAACCAACATCACCGAACCACCAACATCAAAAACACAAGCCTCACCATCACCAGCATTCCGCAGCTCACCACCAAGCAGCAACCAGTATCCAGACTCACAAAGACTGGAATCCAGCACATCTATACGGCAATCATCATCCTTCTTCACAAAGACCAGTAGCCGGCACCTCCCGACTGAGGAGATCCACCACAAGAACCATAGAACTCGCACACCAAGAGCAAACATCATCTAATACCTCAGAACAGAACTAAAAACCAGCACCAATCCTATCCCACCACAATCCGGGAAACATCCACCATAGCCAAACAGATATCCAAGAACGTAGCACTTATCCAGACCAGCGACAAGATTATACAACAAAAAACAACTCCAAGAACAAACCTGCTTCCGCGTTGAGATCCACAAAGAGAAATCAGAACCATTACCTTGCAGCTCGATCCAGACCAAAGCAAAGGCTCCCCACACAGCTTCAAGGATCGTCAAAGACTAACAATACCGCCGCACTCCAGATCTAAGAGGCTTCTCCATGGTAGTGCACTGTTGCACCAAGAAAAAATTGGATCTAGCCCACACCTTCGTGGATCTTAGTGTTTTTCTCGTTTTGAAGGATATTTCATGTTTTTAGAGAATTTTATGATTCTTTTAGGAATTTTATGGTATTAATTTTTTTTATTTTAAGTTTTTTATAGTTTTTAGGGTTTTATGTTGTTTTGGGGTTTTAGGGGGTTTTTTTATATTTTTAGGGTTTTATGGGTTTTTAGAGTTTTTAGAGTTTTTAGGTGTTTAAAGAGTTTCTTGTGTTTTTATTGGGATTTTTGTTTTTAGGTGTTTTTAGGGATTGTATGGGTTTTTGAGGTTTTATGATTTTTAGGGGTTTGAGGGTCTTAGTGTATTTTAGGGATTTTAGTGTTTTCATATATTTTATGTATTTTTATGTTTTTAAGGTTTTATTTATATTTTTAGGGATTTTAGGGATTTTTTTTCATTTTTATGTTTTTTATGTTTTTTAGGATTATTATTGTTTTTAGTTTTTTAGGGATTTTGGGATATTTTAGGGTTTTTAGCAATTTGTTTTAGTTTTTTTGGGTTTTAGGTGTTTTAGGTTTTCCTAAGGGTTTTCACGTTTTTAGGGATTATTTCATTTTTATGGATTTATATTGATTTTTTATGTTTTTTTGGGATTTACGGTTGTTATTGATTTTGGGGGTTATCAGTATTTTTTAAGGTTTTTTTATGTTTTTTCATATTTTTAGGGATTTTTGGGATTTTTAGGGATTTTTAGGTTCTTTTATGTTTTTAAACTTTTAGGGGTATAAAGTGCCTTTAGTGTACTTAAATTTTTTGGGTTTTTCAATGTTTTTCGAGTTTTTATAGTTTTAGTGGTTCTAAAGGTCTTTTTATATTTTATAGTGTCTTATCATTTTTTGGTTTTTAGGGGTTTTAAGTGTTTTTATGTTTTTATGGTTTATATTTGTGGTTTTCATTATTTTTAGGGGGTTTTACTTTTTTGGACTTTTATGGATTTTTTAGGATTTGTCTTGGGTTTTATGGGTTTTTATGGATTTTGAGAGTTTTAGGGTTTTACGGGTTTTAGGGTTTTTAGTATGTTTTTAGTGGTTTAATGTGTATTTATATTTTTAAGGTTTTTAATGGTTTCTGTGGTTCTTAATGTTTTGAAATTTTTAGGGATTATTAGTGATATTTTAGGATTTTTATGGGTTTTGCGGTTTTTAGGGTTTTTGAAGTATTTTAGGGGTTTTAGGGATTTTAGGATTTTTATGTTTCTTTTGGGTTTTATGGGGTTTTTGAAATTTTTTGGGGTTTTAACGCATTCTACCATTTTTAATTTTTTAGATATTTAAAGTTTTATTAGAATTTTTTGTGGGTTTTTAGGATTTTTATGTGGTTTTATGAATTTTTTAAGGATATTAGGGGTTTTATTGTTTTTATGGGTTTTCAAAATTATAGGGTTTTTATCGTTTTTAAGTGTTTTTAGTTTTTTACAAATTTATTTGGGTTTTTCATATTTCTTAGGTTTCTTTTCTTTTTATGGATATATAGGGATTTTAGGATTTTTATAATTTCTAGGGTTTATAGGTTTTGAGGGTTTTAGGGTTTTTATCTTTTAGGGTTTTTCGGGTTTTAGCATTTTTAGGTTTTTAGGGATTTTATGTTTTTTTATGTTTTTATGGTTTCTTTTGGGTTTTATTGTTTTTTTATGTTTTTATGGAATTTAAGTGATTTTTTAGTGTTTTCAATGGTTTTTAGTTTTTTAGGGATTTTGAGGGGTTTTAGGGTTTTTTTGGTTTTTTGGGTTTTATGGGTTAGTTTTTCATTTATAGGTTTTTAGTGTATTTTTAGTGTTGTTTAAATTTTTATGGGTTTAAATAGTTTTTAAATTTTTTTAGGTTTTTAGATTTTTATTGGTTTTTAGAATTTTTAAGGTTTTTAGGTGTTTTTAAGGTTTTTTAATGTTTTTTATAGTATTTCCATTATTTATATTTTTAGAGTTTTCTGTGATTTTATATTTTTAAGGTTTTCTTATGGGTTTTCAGGTGTATAGGTTTGTTTACATTTTTATGTATTTTTAGAGTATTTTAAGGATTTTTAAGAGTTTTATGGTTTTATTGGATTTTTTTTTGTTTTTATGGGTTTTTTGGGTTTTTTGTATATTTTAATTTTTCTATGGTTGTTATGGTTTTTATAGTTTTTATCATTTTTAGGGGTTAAAGGGTTTTTAGAGTTTTTAGGGATTTTTAGGTTTTCTGTTGGTTTTAGGATTTTTAAGGTGTTTAGGGGTTATATCGGTTTTAGTTGGATTTATGAATTTTAGGGTCTTTTAGGGTTTTTTTTGGTTTTTTTTGTTTCTAAGGGGTTTTATGTGTTTTTAGGATTTTAATGTTTTTGTAGGGGATGTTAGGGGTTTTATGGTTTTTAAATTTTTAGGGAAATTTAGGGGTTTTTAGGGTTTTTTTAGGTTTTAGGGTTTTTTGGGATTTTAAGGTTTTATTGGCTTTTTAGGAGTTTTAAGGTTTTTAACGTCTTTTAGGGTTTTAGAGGTTTTAAGTTTTTTTAGGTATTTCATTTTTTCTTAGCGGTTTTTAGGGTTTTTTGGGGTTTTTTACAATTTTAGGGATTTTTATGGATTTTTTAATATTTTTTTTGGTTTTTAGGGTTTTAGGTTTATTAACTATTTTAGTGTTTTTAGGGTTTTACGTTTATTACTTATTTTTTGGTTTTTTTGAGTTTTTTGGGACCTTAAGTTTTACTAGAGTATTTGAAATTTTTAGGGATTTAAATGAGTTATAGAGTTTTTAGTCATTTTTTTGTTTTTATGGGGTTTTTGGTATTTTACGGTTTTTAGGGGTTTTTCTGGGTTTTAGTGTTTTTGAGTTTATAGCATTTTTAGGTTTTTTGGGGTTTTTAGATTTTTTATGAAATTATGTTTTTGGTAAATGGTTTTTAGGGGGTTTCCATTTTTAGATATTTTTAGCGTCCTTTAATATTTATAGGGTTTTTATCGTTTTAGGGATTTTGAGGGTTTTAAGTGACTTTTAATGTTTTTTTAATGTTTTCCATGATTTTCATCATTTTTTAGGTATTTAGGGGATTTAAGTGCTTTTAGGTTTTTATGATTTTCGTAGGTTTTTTAGGGTTTTTATGGGTTTTAGAAGCTTTTTTGGTTTTGGGTATTTTTTAGAATTTTAAAATAATTGTATGGTTTTTTTTGGGTTTTGGGGGGTTTTAGTGTTTTTAGGGTTTTATTGGGATATTAGGGTTTTATCCTTTTTTTCATTTTTTGGGTTTTAAATGTTCTTAGTGTTTTATAAGGATTGTAGTGGTTTAATGGGTGTTTAGGGTTTGAGCGGGTTTTTTGGGTATTTATGGGTTTTATGTTTTTATGGGTATTATGGTTTTTAGGGATTTAGGGTTCTTTATGGGGTTTAGGTGTTTTTTTGAATTTTTTAGTTTTTTAGGTGTTTTAAGGGTTTTTATGTTTTTAAGTTTTCTTTTCGGTTTTCATAGTTTTTATTTATTTTATATTTTTAAGGATTTTTAAGTATTTTTTGCGGTTTGGAGGTTTTTATGGTTTTTAAGGATTTTGAGGGTTTTAGGGTTTTATGGAATTTTTAGGGTTTTAAAGGTCTTTAGATTTTTAACACTTTTTCAACATTACATGGTTTTTAAATATTTGTGAGTGTTTTAGATTTTTTTAGGAATTTAGGGTTTTTTTCTTTTTAGGGGTTTTAAGGTATTTAGGGTATTTTATGATTTTTAGCATTTTGAGGGGTTTAGGGGTTTAAAGTGTTTTTTGGTTTTTTGACTTTCTTAGTGTTTTTATGGTTTTATAATTTTAATATTTTTAGGGATTATTAGGGAATTTTTAGGATATTTATGGTATTTAGTGTTTTTAGTTGGTTTGGGGGTTTTTGGGTATTGGGGGATTTAGGGTTTTTAGCGTTATAGGGTTTTTTGGTTTTATTTTTTGTATTATGGTTTTTAATGTTTTGTTCATGTTTTCCAAGTTTTCTAGTGTTTTTTATTTTTTTAGGGATTTTTATGGATTTTTTATCTTGTTTTTTGTTTTTAGGGGTTTTTGGGATTTTGATAGTTTTTAGGGAATTTGAGGTTTTTAACTATTTTGTGGGTTTTTGTGTAATAAGAATTTTTTAGTATTTAGGGTTTTTAATGGTTTAGATAGTTCTTTAATGTTTTTAGGGGTTTAGAGTGTTTCTAAATATTTTAGTGGGTTTTACGGTTTTTATGTGTTTTAAGGGATTTTAAGGTTTTTAGGGGATTTTATGGTTTTTAGTGTTTTTTAGGGTTTTAGAATTTTTTATGTTTTTTCATGTTTTTAGTGTTTTTAGTTTTTAATTTTTTTTACTTTTGGATTTCAATGTTTTTAGTGTTTTAATGTTTTTATGGATTTCTATGGATTTTTTTAGGTTTTATGGGTTTTAGGTTTTTAATGATTTTGACGGTTCTATGTGTTATATTGTTTGTTTGGGGTTTTAGGGGTTTTTTTGAGTTTTTTAGGGTTTTTAAGGTTTTCAGTATATTTTAACATTTTTAGGAGATTAAAGTGTTTTTTGGATTTTTAGTTTTTTTATGTTTCCTATGGGTTTTATGTTTTTAAAGTTTTTTGGTTTTTTATGGTTTTTAGGATTTTTAGGGTTTTATGGTCTTTTATGGTTTCTCAGTGTTTTCAGGTTTTTAGGGGGTTTATGTGTTTTATTGGGATCATTGTTTTCTTTGGCATTATTAGGGTTTATAGTGGTTTTTAATATTTCTTTTTATATTTAGGTCTTTTTTAGGTCTTTTTTAGGATTTTCATAGTTTTTAGTGTTTTAAGGGAATTTGAGGGGTTTAGGGTTTTTAGATTTTCAAGGGTTTTATTGTTTTTCACGTTAATTTGGTTTTCTATGGATTATATGAATTTTTAGGTTTTAAAAGTTTTATTAGGGTTTTTAGGGATTTGTACATTTTTAGATATTTTTATGTGTTTTTTTTTATTTTTATAGTTTTTAGGGTTTTTAGGGATCTTGAGGGGTTTTTTGGTTTTTACAGTTTTTTGGAGTTTTATGTATTTTAGAAATTTTAACTATTTTAGGGGTTTAAAGGGTTTTGATAGTTCTTAGTGATTTTTTAGTTTATTCGTGGGTTATATGGGTTATTAATTGTTTTAGGTGTTTTTATTACTTTAGGGGTTTTTGGGGTTTTTGGATCGTTTCGGGTTTTTATAATTTTTTAGACTTTTAGGGGTTTTAAGTGTTTTTAAGTTTTTAGTTTTTATTATGTTATTTTAGTGCTTTTTAATTTTAGGGCTTTTAGGTTCTTTATATTTTTTAGGGATTATGGGTTTTTTTGGGTTTTTTTGGTGTTCTAGGGGGTTTATGGTTTTTTTATCATTTTTTATGTTTTAGGGGTTTTAATTGTTTTTAGTTTTTTATAGTTTTTTAATGATTTTCATGTTTTCTGTGGCCTATAATATTTTTATACATTTTATATTTTTTTAGGATTGTAATGATATTTTTGTTTTTAGGGATTTTGAAGGCTATAAAGTATTTTCGGATTTTATGGGATTTTTTAATTTTTAGGGTATTATTGAGTTTTTAGGGGTTTTATTGGTTTTAGTGTTATTATAATTTTATGGGTTTAAATGTTTTTTATAGTTTTTAGAGGTTTTAGGGTTTTTATAGGTTTTACATTTTTTATGTTTTAAGGGTTTTTATGGGTTAGTGTGTTTTTAAAGTTTTTAGGATTATTTATCAATTTTAAGTTGTAACTGTTTTTATATTTTTAATTTTCTCTTAGTTTATTTAGTATTTTTATGTTTTTATAGTTTTTAGGGATATTTTAGGATTCTTATGGGGTTTTAGGGTTTTTAGATTTTTTCATGGATTTTAATGTTTTTTTGGGTGTTTTTTTGTTTTTTTGGGTGTATATTTTTTTAGGTTTCAGGGTTATATTGAGTTATTTTTTGGGTTTTTATGGTTTTTATAGTTATTTTACATTTTAGGGGTTTAAAGGGTTTTTAGATTTTTTTAGTGGGTTTTTATCAATTTTTAGTGGTTTAAGGTGTTTAGTTTTATTATGGTTGTATAGTTTTTTACTGTATTTTGATTTTTTAGGTTTTTATGGGTTTAAATCTTTTAAACGTTTTAAGGGTTTTTATGGGGTTTCAGGTTTTTGGGTTTTATTTGTTTTTTAATATTTTAGTCATTTTTTAGGATTTTTAATTTTTCAGGGTTTTAGGGATTATGAAGGTTTTAAGGGTTTCTATGGTTATAGGGGTTTTATGGGTTTTGGGATTTTAAGGTTTTTGTATTTTTTTGGTCTTTAGGGTCTTTTAAAGTTTTAAATAATTTTCAGGGTTTAAAGGGTTTCTATTGCTTATAGTGCTTTTATGTGTTTTATGGGGGGTTTATGATTTTTAGGGGTTTTATGATTTTTAGAGGCTATTGGGTTTTTAGGTCCTTTTAGAGTTTATCATTTTTAGGGGTATTAAGTGTTCTTAGGTTTTATGGTTTTCTTAGGGGTTTTCAGGGTTTTAGGGGTTTTTTGATTTTTTAAGGATTTTTAGGGGTTTTATGGTTTTTTTATGTT